>QKQZ01020545.1:0-12822 GCA_003595255.1 Solenopsis fugax
TCTCAGACCCGCAAATGTGTTTCCGTATTTTACAAAATCGGTGTGTTTAAGGGTTAATATGTTGTAGTACACTGAGAAAAAAAATTGTAGTGGTGGCAACTATAAGGAGACAACCATACAAATTTTGTTAATATAATTATAATATATAGTTAAGTGAACTATATTATAATCATTGCAACTAAGTTAATGGTTAAGAGAACAAATAAAAAATAGTTGTAATTACTATACTATATAGCATATTACTACACTATATAGTATATTATAACTATTTTTTATTAGTAAAATTCAAAGCAAAGTTTGACCAATAAGAGTTAGCACGAGGTGTTTATGTGCACTTAGAATTTATTAACAATTAAACACGTTGTTAATAAATTCTAAGTGCACATAAATACATCGTGCTGACTCTTATTGGTCAAACTTTGCTTTGAATTTTATTAAGAATTTGTATACAGAGTCTTTAAATTTAACAATCTTAATTTATTTTTTATTAGTTGTAATATACTTATAGTTGTCATCACTACAAATTTTTCTCTCAGTGTACAGATAAAAATAAGGGACACGTATTTTTTTTATATGTGGCTAATTTCACTTTTAGAGAGTAAAACATCCCTTTAAAGAAAATCTGTTTTCTTTTTTCGAAGCGTATATTGTCGAAACTATAGGAGATAGAAAAAAATGTTTTAATTGAAAGTTGAATGGCTTGAAGAATACTTTATAACAGTGATCAAAAAATTTTCTGGTGGTAAGTGGTAGGACCAAGTGTAAAAAAAATTGAAAAAAAAATTTTTTTTATTTATTGTTATAAAGTATTCTTCAATCCATTCAACTTTTAATTAGAACATTTTTTTCTATCTCCTATAGTTTCGACGATATATGCTTCGAAAGAAGAAAACTGATTTCCTTCAAAGGGGTGTTTTACCCCCTAAAAGTGAGATTAAGCACGGATAAAAAAATACGTGTCCCTTGTTTTTATTTATACTACAACATATTAAAGGCTCATCAAAATCGGAGGGGGACACTTCCGTGCCCTTTCTTGTAAGAAACATGTTTCCATTGAAATGGAAGTTCGTTTCAGTAGAGAGATGTACAGACGTTTCTTCTATTTAAGGAAGCCATTTTCCGCAAAATTTTAAGGTATCCGCCGGCATAATAATTATCAGGATGAGCTTCTTCAATTCCTTACTTAGAAATCGATGCCGATGGTCGCTGATGCATAGTGTATTCGATTTCATTATCATAGCATATCGCGGTGGTGCATATTAGCCGAGTACCGTGAGCCAAGTATTACCTGAGGTGAAAACGCTTTCTATTGGGAATGATTTAAATTCCACAACTCCCGAGATCCTCTGATCCACTCCTCTCAAACCACGATCTCGACTGTAAAGTTTTTACAAACAGTCATGTCACTTTCATAGTCGTTCTCGGTTGTAAAAGAAATTCATAGTACACATATATTACTTGTTATAAAAAGTATATTTTTAATGACCTTGCGTACCAATTATCAACGTACGAACCGATGATTCATTGTAAACTTAATGTAATTTTTATGTTAATATATAAATTGTAAGATACATATATTATGCATTATAATCGTTTATTATAAATTAAATATATGATTCCTGCATGTTGATGTTACCAATATTCATCATTTGCTGAATATGATGAATATATCAAATTTTTACAAATTATTTTAAAAAGTACAAATTGAAATAAGAACGCCTTGTACGGTCAAGCTGGATCTTAGTGCTATTTATAAATTTTACTTGTGTGATTTTTTATATACCTTTTTTCAAATTCAACCGACTACAATAAATTCTTTACAGTTTTTTCAGGGGGGATAAGGGGTCTAACATCAAGATGCAGGTTAGCATCGCTAATTATTAAATTATTTCTAATTTAATAAATGTGATATTACCTGTTCATGTTCAACTTAGAGCTGCGTTATGACCGGAAACATAATTCGGCGCGTAGTCGGTTGAATTTGAAAAAAGGTATATAAAAAATCACACAAGTAAAATTTATAAATAGCACTAAGATCCAGCTTGACCTTACAAGGCGTTCTTATTTCAATTTGTATGTATTACATGAAACGGTCGAATATCTCCAATTTTATTTTAAAAAGCTATGATATTTTTGCAGCTTCGCAGAAATGCATTATCACGGGTATAATTTGTGGGGCATTTCAGCTTTGTGAATTTTTGTGTAAGAAGCAAACTGTAAAATAGTACGGGATACATTCATGCTCCACGTTTTCTCTCTTGTATATACTGCCAAAGGTCATAATTTCTCACAGGAGAGGAGATCGATCCTCGTGCCGATGCACGTGCTAAGGCATAAACCGCAATCATTAACGGAATAAAATGTCAGACGTGAGCGATCGAGACGGTTTTATCTCGCGACCATTTCTGAATAATGTCCGTTTTACGGATCACGCATTACGAATCAATATTAGCTGAACTATTTATATGCATTGAAACTGATTTATGGCGAACATCCGTACAAAGATGTCTGTACCATAAAGGCTTAGAAATATCTAGGAAAGATGTTTGTGCGTTCACCTACAAAAAATTCCGCCAACGTCTGCTTTCCCAATAACTCGTTATTTGAGGCAAACATAATTCTTAAATCCCGAAAAATTCCAATCGTAGAGATGTTGCGTCTGTTATTCATCAGCAAAAGTTTCGACTCGTTGCTTTCACGCTCGCGTCCCGGAACTTTCTCGCTGGTTGAACTTTGTCTCCATGCAACGTCGATGGCGCGTATGCACATTTGCATATGTCCGGGTGTGAGATTCCTGTCGATATGATAGAAAAGGCTATAGTTGCTCATTTCGATTGTATAAACGATGGATGTTTTATTGATGCGCTGGAATATCAAGGCACACAGAAATGCAATAATTGTCTAGTAGATGACGGGCAATGTCTGCCGACAAGATATAATACGAAAGCGCGAATCTTCTTCATGATAAACAAGAATCATTTTAAAAACTTTAAAAGAAAGAGAGAGAATTCTATATAGAACCAAATTTATTAGTTTAATAAATCGTAAATTACTTGTACGATCGATTCCGTATCGAATATTGAGATTTTTGTTGATTATTAAGTAACATATGATAAAATATCCTTCCGGGAAACGCAAGTATAAGTCATTTAAGTAATTTATAAAAGAAGAAAGTATATGCAACAACTATTAATTAGACTAATTTAGAAAAGTAGCGACTTTTACTTTATACAAAACACGAGCTTTCCAATGACGATTATAATCTCCTTGTATTCTTTGCATTATCATTTTTGTTTTCCACGTAATTTAATGCAACTAATTATAAGTCAAACCGCGCGCTGCGAGTCCCAGGAATACGAGAGCACAGTCGACGACATGCGTCGCATGAATCACGATATACAGAGTTTATTGAAATTATATACAATGATTATGCCCATGCAAGAACCGGCGTAAACAAAACGAGAAAAATTACAAGTTTCACGGAGATCAGGCAACGTATTTTATATTCATTTTGCTCTCGCTCCCGGACAAATGTTTATGACCTGGTAGTAAGATCGATTGGGTGGATGACGGTATAGAAGCCAAAGGATTCTGCGTTCTCAAGCCTGCCTCGCCTACGAAATCAAGATTGCAATAACATTTGCTTGGAATTCGTGACGAACATCCAAGTGAGAAATTCCCATTGGCGATTCAGCGGTGAGTGGCTCGATGTTGGCGAAATATCAATGCGTTGGCGATTTGTAAACCCCCGAGTCTTTTATGACCCCAAAAACCGTCATACTTTTGTCTTTAATTCTTTTGTATTTAACAATATCACGTGTACATTATTAATTTATCACGATACAGCTTGACAAAGCAGTAACACTCGCGTTAATGAGTTTTGTTTAATAAGCAAGTGTATTTGCTTTGAAATGAAACAAAAGCTTGCTCCTAAAGAGAAAAATGAATGAAGATGAGTCTTTAAAGAGACGATTAAATTAAATTGTCACTTAATCATGCTGTTCAACACAGCCTCTGTTCGTAGCGGATCGTTGATCGAGTTGATCATGCCATCCGATTCGCATTTATGCACCATGAATCAGAGACTATCACATTCACATTTCACTATCCTTCGAGATAGGCGATGGAAAATGTCAGTGGCAGGGCGTAACAACGTGAGACGCATCCCTGAAGATCGTGCACTTGCACTTTCGAAATGCATATTTGCGAGAACACGTAAACCTATCTCTCCAAGCCGCGCACCAGTCGAATGCCTCGCATAACTGCACTATAATCGTCGTCAGTTATGATAGCCTTCCATTGTATCGTATATCGCGCATATTATCCTTGCTCGGTTTCTAATTTAGACGCCTCGAGCGCGGTAACGCGGAGTCGGAGTGCATCGCCGACTGTTTCTCGCGACTTTGTCATCGTGTGCTTTTCACCGTAGAATTTTCTGATGCAAAGAGAGATTGAACGGGCATTCAACTCTATGTTCACAATTGCCGAACCTTTGTAGCGATGCTTTCAGTGAAGGATGATGCATTGAGGGAAAGCCACGGAAATTGCGTCATCTCGTAGCTACGGATTCTTCAGTTTCCCAGACACTTTCTACGCGATCTGTCGTTCCGAAATATCGCTTCGCATGAAGGGCTCATATAACACACGCATGAAGGCGCGAAACAATTCTGTTCAGGAGGGGGAACATTAGATTATCTCTCTAAATTAGTCTAATCTCCATTTTTTTTTACTACGTAAAATGATAGGCCGAAACAACGAGGAAGAGAAAGGTTCGAGCGAGTGTTACCATTGTGTTTTTATGGACATTTCACACGTGCTAAATGTACCCGCTGCTAACAGTAATAGATTACGAAGAGAAATAAAATTACTGTTCTCTGAAAAGGTATAAATATTCGAGAGTGTTACATCGCTCGAGGTAACAGCGTAACATATAACTAGAATACTGAATTTCAGATCAGTATTATTGACTATGTATTACACATAAAACGCTTTCGCTCCGGTGGTAACCAACTCGGCTTGCGTGACATAAAATAAAATAAGATTGCTCACGGCGACGTGATTGTGTCGTTTCGTCCTTCAATCAGACTGTGTTTCTCGCGGACACACAAGTCGCTTTTCCTTATTACGTTCGAGCTCTTTCGTCTATAAAACAAATATTTAAATAATAAGGACGTTAATTTACGCCGCGAGATTTGCTTTTCAAGAAGTTTAATTCATTATTATTCTATTACATTCAAAATAATTATTGATGTAAGTTTCTAAAATGTAGCTGTGAAATACATAGGGATGCACAGTAAAACAAGAAAGTAAAGCGAAAAATAAATTTCTGAAGCAAATAGAAGATTTCTAAAATATATTTCATTTCGATAAACTGGAGCAGAAAAAGTTGCGAAAATGGTAAAAGGAATTGTGCTCCTCGCGCGCGCCTGAGTGGAGATTACAAGAATCCCTGCAACATTATGTGATGTAGCGGCAATATTGTTTGCGAAACACGATTCGCGTGCGAAATTTGAGACTGTTGAAATTTGTATCATCGACACCGTACACTTTCAAAGCTTCAGAATTATACTTGTCACGTCAGATAAAAATTGATTGGATTAGATAACTTCGTTGAAGTATTGGACATTCGCACGCATTCGCAGGCATTTACTGGATGAAATTTAAAACAATGCGGCTTCGCAATTAAGGTGTGGTACTCACTTGAAACAGAACGAGAGAGAGAGAGAGAGAGAGAGAGAGAAAGAGTGAGAGAAGGAGAGCGGGAGGGGAATGGACGCACCTTTAATTAAAACGAGTTATTCAATAACAATGCAGTATATAACAAGTCAGTTTTTATATAAAAGAGAAGGATTTTGTGGTACTGAAAAGATAGGTGACGTATCATGGAAGTTGATGAGAAAAACGAAAGGAAGCAGCGGTGATGAAAATAAAAGGGAGAAGCTGCGAGTTGCAAGGTACACGCGTAGCATACGATATCGTTTGCGTGTAAAACTGTATTTACACGGCTCGCGGAGCACACGCGGGAACATCGCCGCGATCTTATCGAATTCATCATATTTCGTGCCGCTCGCGATCGTTGCGTATCGTAGATTTCTGCACTGACAGGCCCGAGAAAAAAAAAGAGGAGAGTCATTATATAGTCTTCCTTGTTTTTCTTTTTCTTTTTTCTCATAGCGGAAGCTGTCCGTCTCGATCGACAGCTAGTCGAACTAATCGAACAGATTGATATTCAGATTTTAAGAATGTTACGAGGATGTGCCGGTCTTCGGGAGAGAAAGCAGCGTGTTTTGTAATTCATATTAACGCATGAAATTTCTTGAACATGCGAGAATACGTATGTGAGAAATTAATTACTATATTAAATTTATTTTTCAAAGTATTTATAGCAGATTGAAATACTTTGCCTTTATTGTTATAACAATTTTTGTTCCTCCGGTATCTGAAAATTTAGTTACATCAGAAAATAATTTTGTTGGACAATTAAAATAATTATGTAACACGTTTAAGTATGATGAGAAATGCTGCTAAAAGTTTTGATATTCTAGTTACCGGTTTAAACATAAATATATTGTAAATATAAGTATAATAATATAAATATAAATATTTGTAATTATAAATATTTTAATAAATCATCATAATTATTATCAGATCTGCAATAAAATCGCGAAGTCAAGCGACAAAATTCGAGACAAACTTTTTCGAAATTCATGATTAAATTTTATAATTATCTAACAAATGTATTGAACCAGTAAAATTTTCGAAAAATCGTCCTCTTTCACAAATTTTACAGATTTATTGAGAATTCTCAGTGTGTCTGAACCGAGCGAAGCATCAATGATTGTAACAATCTATTATATTCCGCGTGCGTGCGACGAGGTAACATGCGTTGTGAAATAATTGTTCCACACGAGCAGCAATAATCAGTCCACATTGTATAATGATCAATTGTGCCGGTTTTGCGGCGAATCCCACGGTACCAACCGAGATGGCTCCACTCATTACGGTCTTTCTAGCGAAGAAGAGCGTCTCTCCGCGCGCCACGTAACCGTTATTATTTACTCAGTCAGTCGCTACAAGGTACTTTCATCCTTATGCAACGGGTCTAGATGCTATCTGCTTTCCTCCGCTTCCATCGCTTGCGCCCGCTTTGCGAAATCGCCGACCCGCTCTTGGGAACTGTCCGCGAACGCTTCGTCTTCTATTTTCAATCTAATTTCCAGTCGTATATAACTCGATCGAGTGACGAGGCAATCTTGCATGCCTGCGCAAATTGGTTCGCGGAATCATGGTAATATCATTTTTTTATTTGATTATATATGCGAGCATCACATAATGCAATCGTTATTCCAAAATTGATAGAAACAGGTTGATCAATTAGCTTCAAGCGTAACTGCCGTGTCTCTACAAAACAAAAATAACTTTTCACAGAGTCCAAGAAACGCATCTTAATTTTTATTTCGTATGCGTTTTCATTAAGGATATTTAACCTTTCATTAAGCTGCAAACCGATATTCTTTGTATATGATTTCTTGTTTTGCGACACGCTTATGTCGAACGACACGACCCACTGGCTTCGGCGCAATAATGCAATTTTTGTCCTAATGTCAAATATAAGATATAGGCTCGAATCCGGTATCTAATTCGGCATAGTGAGCGATTTTGCCGCTTGATTTTTGTCTATCGTTAATCGGTCCGTTGCCGATTTGTTCGCGCACGTATCTATTTCGAGATAACACCTACATGCCCGTTCAGACAGGTTTGTCGTGTTTGTTAGTCATCGTAAAACATACCCAAAAAGAACAGAAGCGGCACATTTCTCTGTGCTTTCACCGGTTTCCGATTAGACTCTCTTTTTACTAATCGACTTAATAACGAATACATACCCATCATTAGATTCTTCGGTTATCATTTTTAACTGCATGAGTAAACCTCCACGCTAATGCATTGCAATTTTATGCTCGCTCGCCGTGACGCACACATTTACGTGCACCAAAATATTTAGTTTGCTTGAGAAACAATTGGGTCTTTTCCATTTAAATATTTATTTAATTCACCGCAATCGCATAAAAGAACATTATTCCTTTTCAAAGTGATAAATGAGTATTATTTTCTGTACAAATTTTTACATAAGAGATTTTCTAGTCAACGCTCTTGTATTATATAAATTTGACAATTAACTAGGTGATTGAAACTCTATAAGTAAAAAAATCGAATTTTCTAGAATACAAAAATTAAAAAGCTTTTAATTTTTATAAACGTAGTATTTAAAAATAATGAAAAATATGTAAAAAAAGTGCTTTAATTGATGCAATAAGACATTTTAATTATTTTTAGTACACAGAGAGAAAAAATTGTAGTGGTGGCAACTATAAGGGGACAACCATAGAAATTTTGTTAATATAATTATAATATATAGTTAAGTGAACTATATTATAGTTATTGCAACTAAATTAATGGTTAAGAGAACTAATAAAAAATATTTGTAGTATACTATATAATAAAGCAATAACAACTATTTTTTATTAAAATTGGAGATATTCGACCGTTAATGTAATACATACAAATTGAAATGAGAACGCCTTGTACGGTCAAGCTGGATCTTAGTGCTTTTTATAAATTTTACTTGTGTGATTTTTATATACCTTTTTTTTTCAAATTCAACCGACTACGCGCCGAATTACTCCGCTCATAACGCAGCTATAAGTTGAACATGAACAGGTAATATCAATATATTTATTAAATTAGAAATAATTTAATAATTAGCGATGCTAACTTGCATCTTGGTGTTAGACTCCTTATCCCTCTTGGAAAAAAAAGAAAAAAGAAAAAAAGGTATATAAAAATCACACAAGTAAAATTTATAAAAAGCACTAAGATCCAGCTTGACCATACAAGGCGTTCTCATTTCGATTTGTATTTTTTATTAGTTTTCTTAACCATAAACGTAGTTGCAATAACTATAATATAGTTCACTTAACTATATATTATAATTATATTAACAAAATTTCTATGGTTGTCTCCTTATAGTTGTCTCCACTACAATTTTTTCTCTCAGTGTTTTACAATTGTAAAAACTAGAAAGTTTCTTATCATTTCTGCAAAAGTTAGATTTTTACTTCTAAGGTTTCTCCAATGATCAATTCAATGAGAACGAAATATATCTTCCGAAAATTTTGATTTATAATGTATCATGACAGAGAGAGAGAAAGAGAGAGAGAGAGAAAGAGAGAGAGAGAGACAGAGAGAGAGAGAGAGAGAGACAGACAGAGAGACAGACAGACAGACGGATAAACGGAACTAGATGCCATTTAATTTAATAAATGCAACGATCCGTGCTTATCGAATTGGAACTGTCTGATTATTTATTCGCTCCTCGTCTCCGGAATTCTCAGCGAAGCATGTCGCGAAGGTGCCTTAGGTGGCCGGGTTTATTTTTCCTCTTTTACGTACACGCATAAGTGAGCACGCGCACACGCATATGCAGGTGCCAGTGTGTATCGCCAACTATGTACTGTTAGCTGAATGTGGGATACGAGGTGGATACTCACGGGTAACTGCCGGTTCCATTATCGCGCAGATGCTCACAGCCGATTTCTAACACCCGGCAATATCTCCGAGTGTCGGGACACCCATTTTGACGCAATCAATCTTTAATTTGAATGAAGAGTTCGTGTTAGTTATAAAATAATGTTACATATAGATTCCGCACTGATAGATGTTGATATCAAAGCAGTACTTCAGACAGTCGTTATGAATCAACAAATATTATAAGAGAGAAATTTTTAAGTGCGTTATACAAAATGGCAATTCATTAATCCACGCCGTAAAAAGCAAATCACGATCAGATGTTGAGCGTACAAGTATATATGGAGTTTCCTTTACCATTACGCTCTGTGGGAAACGATACGACATGCTGTATGACTCGATAATACGTCGACGGTCTAGAAAGTGGTTAACATTTTGGCCCCGTTTTTACTGCCGTGAACTATGCCAGTATAGACAACAAACCTGTCAGGCTTATGTATTGGTGCGTATGCACGCGGCATGTGTGTCTTTCCCACACACACACGGCCGTCTACTTGCGCTAATCTCAGTATACTCTCCGTATCTCGGTTAATTTTACATCTCTGTTTCTTCGGAAGTCTTTCTAAGACAGGAGACTGAAACGAGAACGAAACGAACAATGATGTCTTCTATTTTCATTACAATTAATTACCCTCCTTCGCAATCCGCGGATATTAAATAACCGCTCGATGTGTTGATCAATCAATGTATATATGTAATTCTACATCACGTAACAATTGCACTGATTTCTCTAAGACTGGATTATGCAAGTTATATTGTAATAATCAGACGTATTAAGTATTGTCACCGCGATATTGCACGCACGTAAAAATATTATAAAATTTTACGGTCAAATCATCTTACAAAGTAACGGGTACAAAAATTAAGTAGAACTATATATATGTGTGTGTGTGTGTGTATGTATACATCCATTTAAAATGCATATCGGTTTCCGTGTTCCTAGCTAAATCCGCGGTCGGATTTCGTAGCCATTCTAAAAGTCACTAACGCGCGACTCCGGTGACTTGCGTAATTGGGAAAGACCAGTGCCAGCTAAAGAGAGATTTTGACTCCTGTGAACGTTTACATAACGGCACGAGATGGAATGTCAACTTGTGTTACACCGTCGATTGCTGTACATACCTATGCGTATGTCTGTAACGGTAATGTTCGTGAGGAATCGCAACCTCCATGAAATCATGGACGGTAGCGCGAAAAAGGCTCAATTTTCCGCAGGAAAAACGGATGCGGTGACCAATACGACATTGATAAATTAATATTTCTTAGATTATAAGCTTATGATTTATTTCATCGAAATTCTACTTGACTAAAATACATTTTCAGATTTTAGAACGATTTTATTTATTTTAATTGTATGTACAATATGAGAAATATTTGAAGACTCGAAAACTATACATAAATCATACGCATATATAATATTATATAAATTATTCACTTATGTTTATAAAAATACAAAATATATCAAATTACAAAATAAAATAATAAATAGAATTTATGAATGAGAATTCTGTTCTCAACATGACATGAATTATAGATGATCTATAAAGTAGACTTAAATAAACGAATCTCATTAATTATTAGCTTATCTCACATGTATTTTAAATCTTTAAAATTGAACTCCATTCCAATTAAATCAAAATTGTAGCTAATTTTGTATAATAATGGCTTTTCAAACAAATGTGAGTCATAATATCAGCTGTTGTAGAATTAGTTATTGACAAATAATTGCCGAGTCTTGTCACATAAGCGATAAATGGAAACTGGTCAGACAGAGTGCGAAAGCGCTGTGTTGTCCTACTTTTGTGCGCAAATCGTTAACGTGAATTTATCGCGTGAATTGACAGTATCGAATCGATGTCTGGCACAAGGACCAGATTCTGGATCGATTCAGTATGTTACTATAACGGATGCGTGTTTTCACGTGCGGCAAACGTTACGCATGCACAATCGACGTGCAGAATATAAATTATATTCAACGTACCAATTCAGGTATGTACTGACACATTCAATTAGAATTATTTGTAGAATGGAATTTTAAAAGACGTATAATACATTTTATGTTTAACTTCTAAAATAATGAACGTATTTATTATTTTTCGCATTTGTCAAATGTCTCTTAATTGTTGTATTAAGGGGATCCTGAAGTAAGTCCTGTTTTACCGATAAAACGCAATAATTTTGTAACAACTTTTCGTATGTATCTTATTTTTACAAATTTGAAAATCCTATTCCAAAATTAAAGTACACTAAGAGAAAAAATTGTAGTGGAGACAACTATAAGGGAACAACCATACAAATTTTGTTAATATAATTATAATATAGTTAAGCTATAAGTTTATGATTAAGAAAACTAATAAAAAGTAGTTGTAATTACTTTATTATACAATATACTACAACTATTTTTATTAGTTCTCTTAACCATTAATTTAGTTGCAACAACTATAATATAGTTCACTTAACTATATATTATAATTATATTAACAAAATTTGTATGGTTATCCCCTTATAGTTACCACCACTACAATTTTTTCTTTCTGTGTATACCTATACATTAATACACGTTTGCAGTATGGACTTTGTGCAGAGAACGAAAAAAGTTTTCTTAGATTTTTTTTATCACTTCTTAGATGAATGTAGCGTTTAGAGCTGTCAAATCGTGATAATATTTGCTCGATATAAAAGTAATCTCTACAGTCTGTACTTACAAAATTGAAGTCTTCAGACATGTAGATTACACAAAGAAATAACGTTGACCTTTTAAAATTAGAATTACAATTAGACAACTAATTCAATATGAAAAGCTTATACGAAAATTTATCCGTAATCACTGAGAGAAGAGAATGGTTGCAATTACCATAATTTAACTATAATTTATAGTGATTTTCGGCGCCAACTATAAATTTATAGTTATTTTAACCAACAAATTATAGCTGCCTGAACAATGAATTATAATCATCGTAACTATAATATGCGTTAATGCAACTATTGTGATTACACTGAAAGAAAAGAATGATTGCAATTACTATAATTTTATTATAATTTATAGTCATTTACGGTGGAAACTATAAAATTATAGTTATTTTAAATAGTAATTGTAATAAAAATAAATTATATTATATTTATTTTATAGCCATGCAAATTATAGCTGCCTAAAAAATTGTCAAAACATATCTTATAGGGATGGGCGATGTTCAGAAAAATCATCGATTTTTAAATAATCGATTATTAAAAACATCG
>QKQZ01020549.1:0-16645 GCA_003595255.1 Solenopsis fugax
TAAGCGTTCGAAGTTTCATATGGGGTCTCTCTGACCCACTTACGTGTTTAAGGGTTAATGATGGTGATATCCAAGAAATTAATTTTGTCACCCCCTCTCTCAACAGTAAATTGCATTTTGGGATGAAAAGAATTGAACGTCGTCAGAGTGAAATCAATCAAATTGTTAGGAACCGCCATCACGATGTCGTCTACGTATCTAAAATATAACGGCAAGTGAATTCCTATTCGTTCAAGGGCTTTGGCTTCCAGATCCTGCATGACGAGATCTGCGATTACAGATGAAAGTGGAGACCCCATGGAAGTGCCAAATTTTTGCTTGTAAAACCTATTCTCGAAACTAAAATACGTAGAATCGAGAACAAGCTGTACAGCCTGTAAAAATTTCGGCTTAGGGATCTTGCAAGAATTCATGATGTGCTCCCGCCTGCTAGAAATGCTCTCCATTGCTAATTCCACAGGGATGTTCGTAAACAAAGATACGACATCCAATGAAATCAGAACGTAATCAGGATCTAGATGTTTACCCTTCAATCTTTGAACAAGTTGGAAGCTGTTGTCCACTTTGCTTGGAGCCTCCGGAATATTTTTTGAGATAAGCTCATGAAGCAACGAAGCTAAACCGTACAAAGGGCTATCAATAGACGATATGATTATTCTGAATGGAACTCCCGGTTTGTGAACCTTGGGAAGGCCATACCCCCTCGGGAGATTGCCATGACTACAATGAGCCCTTTTGTAAGTAGCATCCGTGATGTAATTAAGTTTTTTCCATCTCATCAGCAACCCATGCACGCCTTTTGTCAGTGTGTTCGTCGAATCTTTATTAATATTCACATAAGTGTCCCGATCTTTTAGCATCTGTAAAATTTTTTGCTTGTACATATCACGATCCAGAGATACGGTGATGTTACCCTTGTCAGCTTTCGTGAAAATTATTTCCGGATTTTCTTGCATAAATTTTTTAGTGGATTTCGTTAAAAAATGTAATCAGTAACGTCGTTTTTTTGATGAGGAAATGAGAAAATATTATTCATGATCGGAATAGCTAAATTTCTAATATTTAAATGCTGATCAGGACTAAGTTTTCTTAAGTTATTTTCAATATTTTTAATGTGTTCGAAAATCTTATGTCGGCCAGATTTTTCGTTTTCTTTTATTTGCAATTATTAATACGCTGAACATGACTCCGAAAGGGAGTCGAAAGGTTTGTTTTGTTGTTTGAATTTGAACTGTTATGATAATGAATTGATCTAATTGTATCAGGTTCCTTTTTTGCGCATTGTTACCCGCGCTGACTCTCATTGGCCTATGTTATTATTTTTTATTGTTTATTTATTTATATTTTATAAAATTTCTATTTATCATCGCTTATTATATTATTGTATTATGAGATGTTTATATAAAATATCCATAACATGTTATCTTATTAACGTTTACAATTTATATGATATATGAATTTTTTGCGTCTGAAATTCGGTTAATAGATGGCGGATGAAGACTAACAATAAGTGAACAAACTAAATGTTCCGTCGCGTTTTAACCACGTTTTTTACACAATTATTACGCCTGTTTTTCTATTTTATATTTGAAAAATACAAGGTGTTTTCACACTTACTTTACATTACTTGTTTCAAAGTACAATATTTGTTATTGGTAAAGAATATCACATTTGCTTATTTTCTGTTTGTTATTAATTTTATAAATTGTAGGTTAAGATTATCAGAATTCGGTTTTAAATAATTTTATTTTAAATGATTACTTAACAATATACAATGTGTCCCAAAAATGGGGAACCAACCGATTTGGGGACGTTGAGGCGATCAAAAGGAACAAAAAAGTCTTATACTATTTTGTGATATTCGCTATAATTATAATACATTAATAACACATTTGATTTTGCAGTGTACGCGCCGTGCGGCGAATTCAGACCGTCGCCGCATCGCGACGTCTCGCCGTGTGTTTCAAATAGCGATGTGTCACCTTCCCCTCGCCACGCGCCGTCGCCTCTGAGTTAGGCACGATGGTTATCCTACGGCGCGGCGTCACCGCACATTGACTCAAACGTTTTATTTTATAACTCTATAATTATAGCGAATATCGCAAAATGGTATAAGACATTTTTGTTCCTTTCGATCGCCTCTACGTCCAAAGCAGCTGATTCCTCATTTCTGGGACAGACTGTAGACAATTCAAATATAAGATAAAATATATGCAACACTTTATAAGATTAAGAAAACTCTTAAAATTACTTACTCTGTATACATTCTCAAACAATGACTTGCAAGGAAAGGTTTTGAGGTGTCCCCCTCCGATCTTGACGAGCCTTTAATATGTTATTGTACAGATAAAAATAAGGGACACGTATTTTTTTATACGTGCCCGTTTTCACTTTTAGGGGGTGAAACACCCTTTGAAGAAAATTGTTTTTTTCTTTCGAAGCATACGAGTATATCGTCAAAACTATAAGAGATAGAGAAAAATGTTTTAATTAAAAGTTGAATGACTTGAAGAGTACTTTATAACAGTGATAAAAAAATTTAAAAAAAAGTAAGTGGTGGGGCAAAGTATAAAAAAAAATTTTTTTTTAATTTTTTTTATCACTGTTATAAAGTACTCTTCAAGCCATTCAACTTTTAATTAAAACATTTTTCTCTATCTCTTATAGTTTTGACGATATATGCTTTGAAAAAAAAAACAGATTTTCTTCAAAGGGTGTTTCACCCCCTAAAAGTGAAAACGGGCACGTATAAAAAAATACGTGTCCCTTATTTTTATCTGTACAATAACATATTAAAGGCTCGTCAAGATCGGAGGGGGACACCTCAAAACCTTTCCTTGTTAGTTATCTTTATTATTAAAATTGTTAATTATTATTTTACTTTATTATTATTAAACCTAGGTTGCTACACTTATTTTTAGTTATCTTCCCCGCCACGGGGTTTATGAAATCCTTTGATACTTTGATAACTTTGAACTAAAAGCATATTTTTTATCTCTAAAATAAAAGCATATTTTTTAGCTATAAAGCACGTATGAAATGATCGATACTTTAAAATGAGACAAAAACAGAACAATCAAATAATCAACAATTAAACAAGAAACAAATAAAAAATATTTTATTTCAGTAATTACAATTGTTTAAACAAACTTTATTTCAAAATTTCGCAAAAAATGACTATTTTGAATAAAAAAATTCTCAAATTTTTAAAATTAAATAAAAGTAGAAAAACTTTTTTTGGTTGATTCTTTGAATTAACATAGAAAATAGTATGATATAAATTGTTTTAAAAGATTCATTATTTTGAAAAATTATTTAAAGCATGAAAAATTGACATTTTTGAAAAATTAATTATGATTTTACGAACTAATGAGAAAAATGTTATTATTTGAACAACATAAAATAATAGATAAAGAGTTGTAATAAATAAATATTGTTAGTGTATTATTTATTAATGTATTTTCAAAGGAGCACGCAGAAGAGACCTCGAAGAAAATCCCAAAAGTTTCATAGTATTTTGGGCATGTTAGTGTACAAAAGCCAAAGAACATTAGGGGAGAGTGGGATAAATCAGACCGTGTTCCAAATAGGACCTTTTTAATTTAAAATATTTAAATGAAGACGGTTAAGCAGATTTGCGTGCCATTTATAATGTAAAGTCCTTATAAGATACCGAACATGTGACAGCAGTTTGATAGTTCTCTGTCATCATCATTCATAGAATAAATGCGAATATGTATTTTCAGCCATCATGAGAAAATTTAAAAAAAAAAGAAAATCCTTGTACATCACTATTTAATAGGTGTTAAAATTTTGAAAGGTAATTGATTTAAAATAATTAAACAGTGTAGAATTCAAAAATATCAAGTGTTTTGTGATAACTTTTGCGATTTGTTGTAAAATTTTTTCCAAAGTTCGAAAGAACTTGTGTCTAAATTTTTACATCGAAATTGCAACCTGATCGTAGTACTGATGAGCGGCCGACCAAACATTTCTGGTCCTAGAAATGTTAAATTAATAAAATATTATGAGTCATCAGACTCAGAATAATTGAATTTTATTGATTTCAACGTATATAATAACGATATCATAATATGACCGGAAAACGAACGTCTAATTATATAAACTGTCATTAATTTTTTTTAAATACAATTTTTATTACATGAGATTAAAAGGCCTATGTCAATCACAGCGGTTCTTAGTGCCGAATAATAATTTTTAATTTTTACAATTTCCAACTCAAACGCGTCACATATTCGTCGGACTTGAAACACAGTCATAATGCCGGAATAGTAATATTAATGCTATAAGAGCATATATAATATCACATAGTTGAAATGGTAGGATTCCGCACGCACGGAATTCGGGAGATTCGAACCCTGGCTGGGGTGTTATTTTTTCGCAATAAAATAATTTACAGTTTTTCCGGGGAGGAGGTTATTACACATGCTTCTTATAGCATTAATATTACAATACTATTCCGACTTTATGACTGTGTTGCAAGTCCGATGAATATGTGGCACGCAGTTTGAGTTGGAAATTGTAAAAATTGTAACAATAAAAAATTATTATTCGGCATCAAAAGAACCGCTGTAATTGGCATAGTCTTTTAGTCTCATGTTTTAATTTCGTCAGTCCGATATAACATATTAAAATTTTTTAATTTTAACTGTAAAATTGCTAATTTTTACTCAATATTAAAAAAAATACATTAAAATCTTTTAAAATTCCATCTAAAAGTCGATAAAAGTAGGATTGTCCGATTTGGACCAGGGGTGGTCCTATTTGGAACCAATGATTCCAAATCGGACTGAAAAAAGCGTTTTTACATTTTCCATTATAGTTTAACACAGGTGAAAGATACGTCAAAATAGTCTGAAGCAGAAACGAAGGGGATTAAATTATCTTTTCAATGGCACCTTTGATTTACGATCAAACTTTGCGCCCTTTAGAGAGCAAAAACTGCAAATAGGTCTGACTTATCCCACTCTCCCCTATACTAAAATAATTTCTTTTAATTCTAAAATTTCATGCACTTACTCTTATACTATTTGAAACCCAGTAAACATAAATTTAATAAAAAATAGATATCCAGAATGCTAAAAAAACTTAATTGGCCATACGAGGGTACCTTTTTTGAACTTTCGTGTACTCTCACATTGAGGAAAACACAACAAATTACCTATACAGGCTAAAATAGATAGTTAATGAAATAAGAATAGTATTTATTAAAAGTAGTATCTATGAATGGTTAAAAATTTTTTAACCTCAATCCAGGTTAAATTATGTTATAAAAAAGTTCCAGCAATATGAAAAATTACGCTGGTTATGTAGTAGCCTATTACCGCAAGCTAGGATTAAAATTGTAACTTATAAAGCACTTTTGGTAATTAAACTCCAAACTATATACTTTTAAAAATATTCAATAGATAGCTTCACAGAATAAGATAGTCGAAGGAAAAATGGGTCAAAGAAATCACCTTCCCTTATAAATAAATATACAAGAAAAGTGATTTAAATAATTTTGATTTTCTTTTTGAGAAATTTCTGATACATTTGAGTCGAAAACTCATCTTCATATCACAATAATACATTTTAAATTCAAATATAACGAAATCGTGAAATTTTACAGCATTTTCTGTACGTCAGAAAATATGTAAGGAATATCTCATGTAATTTTGCTCTATAATATAGATACACGAAATTGATCTCTATCAAAAATTAACTCAAACCGGTATATTTTTAAAGAAAATTTATAAATAATAATACTCTCTAGAATGACATTTCTTTATGCATGTTTTATATCATTCGCCATTTTTATGCATTATCCACGGATACGTTAATCGCACAATTTGGTGTTAATTCTTCGCCAAAGATGTTCGACGTTCTTTCGCAAAATGCAAATCGGAGTTGCTGCAGTTGCGCCGTGATCAGAGGGATTGCGTGATCAGAGAGCGCGATCTCGGATCAAATGTCAATTTACGCAGCGGCACGATTAATCCAAATGAGTGAAATAATATTGATTCCGTTGTTCGGCTTATGAATAGCATTAGGGGGAAGGGGTCAAAGAAATATTGATGTAATGATTTTTATTCCGATTGAATCTAGATAATTACGATAGCTAGAACTGTAATGAATTTAATTTTTCAAAATTGCTGACTGCAATTTTCGTAACAGGTTAGAACTTGGAAAAGTTTTCTCGAAGGAACGGACTATTATTTCTTGTATATATATAATTTTTTAATGAGAAATATTAAATATCTTGATAAATATGTTTTATGTTTCGAATTAAATTTAAAAAACAGCTGATATTTTTTAATACTCTTTTATTATTTAATTGTAATATTAATTTTAAAATTATTAAAATTTTTATAAAAATTATAAGCTTGCAAATTTTATGTGAAGTAGCTTATAAAGTATCAATGATTAATTCTTATTTTTTCATATCTATAGACTTTATTAATAAAAATACATTCTTTATAACTTTTTTTGCTTTATAACATTTATTTAATCCGTTTAGAAACCTGAATAGATAATGCGATACGACTACGTGTATTTTTTTCTTCCTCGTAGCATGACCGTACAATTCGATAAGTGTAATCTGTGCAGTGTCATTAACGCCAGCGACATTGTTGATTATTGTACGATTTCGGTGAATTAAAACGTAGAAAACAAAGGGCTGACGATAAGAGAATTTCCGGGAGCAGTCAGCCACAGCGCCCACGGACTTCCGATAGCATGCAATGCATTTTTAATCCATTCAGATTATCGTACATTCATATTGAAATTTGTCTTATGTGTAATTTCCTTTTATGTAGAATCTTATGAGATTGTTCTATTATTGATGGGATTCATTCTTTGTCCAAAATTCTGAATCACTATTAAATCTTTAATTTAAATAAAACTTTTAAACACTAACAAATAAACATACAATTTATTTATTTTACACAGATCAATTAATGGATCTATAATAATTAAAATTATTACAATATAACTTTACCTTATATGGTCTAAGCTTTGCGATTTCTTTAATTTTAAATTTGTACTGAGTCCAAAATTAAAAACTGATAGCCAGATTACAAGTAGGAAATATTTCTAAACATTAATTTAAAATAAAAGAGTATAATTCTAGCTCTATATGTGCATACGCAATGTCAATATAATTTAAAAGATCAAAAAAGAGCGATAATATTTAGATGTTAATATAAAAATATAATTGTAACATAAAGGTTTACATGTACGTTTCGGACTTACTTGCCTCTTATCAACACGTGAGTGTACATAATTAAAATTCGTAAGAAAAATATATATAATCGAAACAAAGGTCGGCCTATACGCAGTTTAACGCTTACATTAATGATGTTGTTTTTCGAATATCCATCTTATCATGTGAAGTAGAGTCGTTGACGTGGATATGCATCCTACATTTGAAGATTTACGGGTTTTGTGAGAAATTTCATTGTCAGCAGCGATTCGTCCGTCGACGATACTACACCACTTCAAATAGAGTTATAATAATGGATACATCTTGAATAAAACACGTATCAAAACTAACAAATGAATTATACAAAAACCAAAAACCTATGAGCACAGAATTTTCCACTTACATAGAGAAAATGATTACAAAACGAAGCTAACAACTTTTCGGTCATCTCACAGAAATGACTACTTGTCTCCAAGATGATATTCGAGAGACTGCCATTTTCAAATGTCTGTACCGTTGTCTTGTATTTAATTATGTTTATGTTATTGATTTTGGTACGGAAAGTTCATTGCCATTATCTTGCTAGAGTTTTAAGGATATTGAGATATGATTTGTCTAAAAACTCGGTGTCTTTCATAAGATTTATGCTATTTTTTTGCTCTTTAATATCATTTCGGAAACGGAAAAGTCGTTTTTGATAATTAGTTTCTTTGTTTAATACAGTTGTATGTTCCCAGTTGAAATTGTGATCACACTGAATGATGTGATCGGAGACAACAGAATGTTTTTCAGGAGCTAATTTGATGTTATTTCGATGTCTTTAACCTTTAAACACACCGATCCTGTAAAATACGGAAATACATTTTCGGGTCTGGAAGACATTTTTAACTTTGAGAAGCTATAACTTTGATTCTAATCAATATTTTTCAACCATTTTTTTTTTTAAATGAAAGTTCAGAATCTCAGAAATGTGACTGCACAATCGGCATTGCCGAAAAATAGTTTATTGTGAAGTTATAAAGGAAAAACCATTAAGCAAAAATGAGAATTGATCAAAAATCTACTTTTCCTTCAAAAAATCATACCTTCAAAAAAACTTTCAAGGACTTTCATATACGGCGATTTAAAGCTAAAGAGTCATACTTTAAAAAAAAAATTTGGCATTGTCATTCCTTTTAAAAAGTATAATTATGTAACAAGGAGAATATGAGGTATTTTTGGATATCTAAAAATCCACTTTTTTTTTAAAAATCATATCTTTGCAACAAAAAACTTTTAAGAACTTTACAATACGGCGTTTTAAAGCTAAAAAGTCGTACTTTCAAAAAAAATTATGTCATTGTCATTTTCATTAAAAAATGCATCTACTTATGTAACAAGGCGAATATGAGGTATTTTTGATTAACTCGTGTCTAAAATTGAAAATTGATGTGTTTCATGATATATTTCGGAAAAACTCCTTTTTCTACATCATTTTATAGTATTCTAACTTTAGACAGAGTACATCCGCGAATCGACCTGTTCGAACGTATTATGTCCAGTTTTTTTATGTAAAATACTCACAAAAAAAGTTTCGCTTACACATAATGTTAGTCCTACAAACCTCAACAAAACTTTGCTGTCGTGTCGTTCGAATTCCAGTTGACCAATAAAGTTGATCAACCATATCAATCGAAAGAGGAGATTTCAAACTTTTCTTACCTCCTAATCCGAGCCTCTTATATTCTTCCGTCTTTACACAGTAAGCGTTCGAAACTTCATATGGAGCCTCTCTGACCCACTTACGTGTTTAAGGATTAATCCTGGTTTTTAGTTGTCTTTTTGATTGATCGACGTATAAGGCATTACAATTTTTACATGCAATTTTATAAACAATTTTGTTATCTAAATGCGGGATGCTGTCTTTTTGTACTTTTACAATTCTGTTTAATTTGTTGAGACATCGATATCCAAAAGAGTAATTGTCTATTTTTTAACGACTCCACTTCACATAACAAATGGATATTCGAAAAACAACATTATTAATGTAAGCGTTAAACTGCGTATAGGCCGACCTTTGTTCCGATTATATATATTTTTCTTATAAAAATAAAATTTTAAAAAATTTTTTAAACATTTTCTTGATTAAAAAATATTTTTCCAGTTTAAAAATAAAATATTTTATCTTTTTTTTATTTTTAAACTTGATAAATATTTTTTTAAATCAAGGAAATGATGTAAAAAAATGTATTTACTTAAACATAAAAATTTTTTAGCGTGTGAACATATACTGAACACACACGTACGCACACACACACACAAATGCCTATACAACATATGCTAAAATTCAAACATGATTTAACTTTTATTTTTCATTTAGAATTTGTCAATTTTGATATCGGATTCGTATTCAGTACCATGAGAGACTTCTATACATAAACTTTGCAACGATCCGGAGATTTTTTTAGTTTTGACATTCGCCATATTGAATCCGCCATTTTGAATTTGTCAACTTTGAATTTGTATTCAACAATCTAGAAACATTTAAGTTGTTGAAATGAATGTAATTGAAAGCTACTTGGTAAATTGTCATGATCGAATTCACAGCTTACCCTATATTTAAGTATAAATATCTTATTAACCAGAGCCGGCACCAAAAATTCCTTTTATGGGTTGAAAGTCCTAACTACATATTTAATTTTGATTGCAGTCGAACTTCTCCATCACGTCACATTTCGTAGTTATAATATGACAAAATACGTAAAAATAGCCTTTTTTTGCAATTTTAGTTGCAAATTTCTCAAAATTGTGACGTGATGAAGCAATTCCGAAATCGGATTCGTATTCAGCAGCCAAAAAAGTATAAAATGCAACTTGTCTTGTTCCGGGGTTCGATAAAATGCCATTTTTTATGCACAATGTTATAAGCAGGATGTTATGACGAAAATATGAATTAAATATAATGTTATAAAGTATAAATATAGAGATACAATAATATGAACTGCGGAGATTAATAACCATTACTTGATAGTTATAGAAACCAGTAACTTTCCCAAATATTAGATGAAAAATATAATCAAGAAAAATCTACTTTTGACCTCACTATTAACAATAAAAACTAAGCAATCAATTGTTGCAAACAAGTCACATTGACACAAGGAGCGACAATACAGTCTTCGAACTGTGAGCAAGGTCTAAAGGACAAAAGTATCTTTCTGTCTTGTTCAGTAACTTTTCTTCTTTCTGCGCATGACGACGCTTCGCCAATCAAAATCTTCAGATACCAATATGTGACCATATTGTTTTCATAAATTTCCACAGAAATATTTTTTGTTTTTTGTATGTAAGCGTTATTTTATTAACTTTTTACATAAAATAGTCTGATATTGTGTTTTGTGTAGTATACAGTTTGCAATTATTTCATATTTTATAAAGTTAGAAAGAAAATTCGGTAGTTAGAAACACTACATCTCCTTTAGCACATGCGCAGAAAGAAAAAAAGTCACTGAACAAAACAGAAGTATCTTCTGTCTCTCAGATGTTGCTCACACTCTCCAGTCACTGCTAGGATACGCTATTCTCCTTCCATTTCTCTAAGTTCTACGCGTTGATAGTCATATTGGATAGTAGATCATATAAGATATATTTACCTTTTCTGTCGAGATAATTAAAATTAATTACAGACAAATCTAGTTTCCAACGAAATTCTCGCGTAATTGAAGCCCACGTTTTCGAGAAACATCCATAAAAACAG
The DNA here is from genome assembly GCA_003595255.1 of Solenopsis fugax. Lineage (NCBI taxonomy): Eukaryota > Metazoa > Arthropoda > Insecta > Hymenoptera > Formicidae > Solenopsis > Solenopsis fugax. The sequence continues at coordinate 10,938 of QKQZ01020549.1, forward strand.
CCGCATAGCCGCGTTTAATTATAAATGTTGAGTGATGCATTATAAATTTAAGGACTCTTATACGATAATGATTTGTAGACGTATTTGTAGACGTCGCTTCTCTTACGTGGGTAGACGTAATCATGAGGGATATAACTGATTGTGATATAAATATCAGTCGCAAGAAAAATATCGATTTTTCAAGCGTGCAATAAGGCGAACTCCCAGGCTTGCTCCCTAGGGATTAATCGGACTTGTCTATTTATAACGAGAAAACGGTATTGAATAGAATGACGTACGAACCGCCTACGTTATCGTAACGCATGTTTGAGCCACACGTTTGCATCGCGTCCTGTTCGATCGGTTTGCGCCATTTGTGCGGAATGTTTGCGTTCGACACGTGTCGTGAATATCCGCAATTATCCATTTCACCCGCGTATTCATGCATATCCGTAACAAGAGAGAGAAAAGCTCTATTTTAGGAATGCGCCGAAGATGGAGAATAAAAAAATGTTTGTAAAAATAAGCTGCACAAATCATAACAATAAATTTTCTTATACGCCTGACGTGTAGTGTAATGCGTAACGATTGTTTTATCAATAACAATCCTTATTATCGAATCCCGAATTATGTCGAATTTGTTGGTTGAAGTAAATGTAATTTCACAGGAAATATAATGCATTAGCTAAGATGCAATAAAAATTCATGTGACAAATATTTGAATTATCGCCTTATTTGTAATTATTAATAAATTTATGGATAGTAAGTGGCGTAAGAGTTGTCTGTTTTTTGCTAAAAGTTTATGTTCTTATAGTCATAGGCAGAACATAGATTCTTAATTGATCATCATCTCTTGAAAGACAGTTCACCGAAAGTAACTTTGCAGTCGTTACGGAAAATGCATAAACATACATCAAATAGAAATCATGATCTTCAGTCAAAAGGACCTTTCTGAAAAATATGTATTAAGACTTGACTTGGAAAAAGAATAAATTTATTCTCAATTTTATAATAATCAACTTGAATTATTATTTTAACAATTAGGTAAATATAACACAAGTTTTTAATAATAATTATAAACCTGAGTTTTTAAATTTACGTTGTACACTATAAATTTCTAAATTTTTACAGTGCTTTTAAAGTTACATTAAGACATCTGTAATTATTATTATACTCGAAGTTAAATTGTAATTTATAAAATCGTATAATAAATCCATGGTAAAAAAAAAGAAATATTTACGCCAAATATATAAAAAAGTACTGTAAATGTGACATTCTTCCTAAATCAAACATATTCTTTAAGGGGATTAGAAAGTCAAATCGCTTAAAAATAAGATCTTCTTTATGAGTCAATTAGAAAGAAATAAAAGCATATTCAGATGGACCCTTTCACACAATATTTATTGCTAGCATGTAGATAGAAAAAAATTGGTATTAAATATATACAAGGTGTATAGAAAGTCACGAACCCCTTAATTATTTTGAAAACTAAATTAAAAAAAAAGTTTCAGATAAAAGTTGTAGAGTATAAAATAATTTATTTATTGATGATACTAGTTTGACCTTGGGGATGTCGCCAAAGTCAGATCAAGATCAAATGGATTTTAATTAATGGAATACTTTATTTTTTATTCCAGAATCTAATAATTGATGTCAAGAGCTTTTCAAAACACTATACAAACAAAGTTTATTTTCATTAAATACTTTCCGAGTTATGAGGCTTGAATGTTAGTATCGCAGTTACTAGCATTATCCATGTATCGTGTGAATGTTGCCAGATTTGATTTCTATCTCTTATGCGTGAATGCATGCGCGCGCGTGTCTGTATGTGTCTCCTTCCCTCCCTCTCTCCCTCCCTCTTTCCCACTCTCTTTCCCCCCACCTCCTTTTCCACCTGGAGGCTACATAAGCTAGAGATCTCTCCTGTTAAGGTCATTCGATCACGTCTTCTTGACATCGGCGAGTGAAGTTTAAAAGTAGTAATGCTCATTGAGATAGTGCGTATATCCCTTTTGATGATGCGAAGATGGGGTAATCATAAAAGATCTTACGTACAAATGACAGAACTTTTCAACCAAACTCTTAAAAATGAAAACAATGGTACATCTAATAATCGACTGTCATTCGTACTGTACAACGTTTTGAAGAAGCAGGTTCTGTCGAAGATCGAGTAGACTTACAGCGACAAATCCTAATAAAGCATTAAATGCAGTCTTCTGTAGAAAATCCGCGTAATTCACTTCGAAAAATTGCACAACATGATATCAATCCTATGTCAGTGAAATTGTAAGAAAAGAGAAATTCCATCCATATATTATAAAATTCATTTAGTACAAGAACTATGTGAAGATAATTTTGATCATCGCATGGAATTTTGCGAAAGAATGACGTTAAAAATCGATAGAAACTTTCAATTTATAGATAACATTGTTTTTTCAGATGAAGCTATTTTTGAGATAATCGGAAATGTAAATCGACATAATTATAGATATTGAAGCGATAAAAATTCTTACTGGATGCATGAAGCACATACTCAGAATTCACAAAAAGTCAATGTATGAGCTGTATTGTGTATTTGGGAATCGCCAGCGAACAACTCAGTGTAGATTTATGAAGAGTTTACTTAAAAAAGTGCCCGTTACAACGAGAAGATAGCTTGTGCATGCAAGGACGTAGAACGATCTCGAATCTTCGATGCTTTCTTCTTCTCTGACGATCGCTCCCCGCGACACCTTCCGCCGATTATCCGCCGAAATCACGACCACCGCACACGTATTGCGAGTCTATTCGCGGAGCCGCTGCACGCGCGATTATCAATAGCATATCATTAGAGCACGCTTTTAACTGTCGTATTGAATCGCACGCATATCTAACACCCTCTCTTGTTAAAGAGAAATTCTACTTCGCTGTACATTTAGAAAAGTAATCTGGACGCTTCCTAGTCCTAGCAGAATGCCGCTGAGCTTCTAATACAAATCCCGTATTAATATGCTTGTTGGTCTATGAGGACACTGGTGCAACATTTTGAGGCACATCCGGAGGATGCTCCGTATTTGAAGTTGGGATACCGCTCGGACGTACCGGTTCTTAAGACTCTTCAAAATCCCAGTAATAATGGTCATTTTCAATACAACTCGTAGGAATATCTTTGCCAATTTTGCACATTTGATTAATGTGTCTTTCCCAAGAACAACTATCGTCTAGCCGAATTGTATAATGTAGTTTTTCTTTTCTTGCCAAGACTAAACCGAACTTCCATTTTATGCTTCCGGAGTAATTGCGACAGGCCACACTCCCTCTCTCCGCATGAGAATGTTTTCAAATCTTCTCTAGTATCGTTATGAACATTTGAATTACTGTTTGACGGAGTCATTAGATCTAATCTAATAAATATTTTCCGATTAAGAAACATTTCTGCTAGAGCTTTTGCTTGTTAACGCATGTGGCATTGTTCTATATTGTAACAATAATTTACTAAATGGAAAATTAACATTTGTAGCTTCGAAATTCATTTGTTTTAATGCTTGTTTACACGTTTGAATAAAACGTTCCACTGAACCGTTTGTTGCAGGATTAAATGCAGGGGAAGTACTCTTATGCTTAATTCTATTCATAAGTAAGAATTGTTGAAATTCCGAAGAAACAAAAGTTCTACCGTTATCGATTGCTATTACTTATGGTAAACCGTACGCTGCAAAAATTTCTCGACTTTGCAATTATAGTCTTTGCAGTAATATCTTTGATAATATGCACTTAAGGCTACCTTGAAAAAGCATCAATCATGAGCAAGAACATTTTTCCTAGAAATGGCTCTGCAAAATCAATATGTACGCGTTGCATTGGTGCTGATGGCGCCTCCCACACATGTACTTCCATCTTCGGAGGATTATTGTTATGACTATTACAATTTGCACAATTTCTTACCAGATTTTCTATGTCTTTATCAATGGCTGGCCATCAACAATGACTACGAGCTAATCTTTTCATTTTAACAACTTCAAAGTGTTCTAATGCAATTCTTTTAACACTTCCACTTGTAATGTTTTTGGAATATAAATACGTGAGCCTCCCATAATTACATCATTTTGTAAACTAAACTCATTTTGCTTAATACTAAAACGTTTTGTTTTATGTATTTGTTTTTCGATATGTAATGCTTCTAATAATTCGCTTACGATCTTTATCTTTCCGCGTTTCCTTTACTATTCTGCTTGCAGTTACAGGTAAGTTTTCGATTACTTCCAATTGATACGCATCTATCATGTCCGCTACAGTTTGTGGTGCGTCAAGGGGAAATCTGGATAAACAATCCGCATTCGCATGCCTATCAGATTTCCGATATTCAATTTCATAATTAAATCCTTGTAGAAAAATTGCGTAGTGCTGCATGCGTATAGCTGAATAGATTGGCAAACTCTGAGAAGGCGAGAAAATTTGTACCAACGATCTATGATCCGTTATTAACTTGAACTTGTTACCTTACAAAAATTGAACAAACATTTTAACACCGAAAATTATTGCAAATGCTTCTTTGTCAATCTGTGAGTATTTTGATTGTACATTTGAAAATTTTCTGTCGCAAACTGAATGACCTTCTCGGATCCATTAGGATATCGATGCGATAGCATCGTTCCGACTACGTACGGTCGCTATAATAAGACCAACGGTAATTTCGGGTTAAAACAAACTAGCACTTGATTGCTTGTAAAAGCCGCTTTAGCTTTGCTGAAAGCAGTTGCGCATTCCTTAGACTATGCAAAAGGCACTTTTTTTTACAGTAACTTATTTAAAGGATGTAGAATGGAATTTAGATTCTGTATAAATCTTCCGTAGTAATTTATCATGCCTCAGGGTAGGGAGTTAAGGTTGCCTTTAGATCTTCGAGGGCGTCCTCCGGAAGAAAATGCGAAATCGGAGAGGGGATATCTCTCTAAACTTAAAGAAAAATTAGTTTTAATTCATGACGTTGTTAGGCAACGGTTGGGATTAAAATCTCAAAGGGTGAAATTGTGGTATGATCAAAAGGATAGACGATTAACTTTCGATCCTGGCCAAAAGGTTTGGTTGTACAATCCTCAGAGAATTCTTGGCAGAGCCCCTAAGTTACAAAGTAATTGGGAAGGACCTTATGAGGTAGTTAAAAAAATCAATGAAGTTTATTGTGTGCGAAAATCGAATAGGCATAGGAACAAAATCGTTCATTTAGATAGACTTGCTTTATTTCAGGATAGAAAATCTTTGTGAGAAAGGGGAAGTGTAATTAACGGAGCACTGACGGAGTTCGGAATAATTTTTGTTGTTTAAAGTTCTTTGTTGTCTTTAATGACGATGTCTGCTGTTTTATGTTGTGTTTCGTTCTAGTGCGAGAAGTTGTTGGGAAATCTTACTTCGAAGACAGAGACTTTTTCGTGCTTTTTGCGGAGGAAGATTTTAGATAGAAGATCGCCTCGCCTCGGTTTTTAATCGAGGTTTTTCCGTGGGCCTTAGGGCAAATGCCGAGGCGAAGACTTAAAGGCATTGGGTCCTCGAGAGTTTATTCCCCCCCTTGTCTGAAGATTACAAGAGGGAAGAGTAGAGTTGGTGTTCGCCGAAGAGGATGAGCAAAATTTGGTTTGGAAACGAAGTCGACGTTAACAGCGAGAGCTTGGCTAAAGAACCTGTAACGGCAGTCCAGGTTGAGCCAGGAAGCTCGGGAAGCTCAAGCAATGTCCGGATTGAACTTCGTGATT
>QKQZ01020563.1:0-40132 GCA_003595255.1 Solenopsis fugax
GCAGAAACCTCGCTACCTCATATTAGGAACCTATCCCATAATAGGCGACTTTACCCTATATTAAATAATCTTTTTGAAATGTTTGTACAATATTGTTTTAAAAATTCACACAATCATTATTTTTAAATATTTTAATGTTTTTTGCTTACTGGATTTCCATCGTGATTCAAATAAACTTTACAATTTTTTTTCCAAGATACGGAACAGCTATAATAATTTCATTCATTCATCGTAATTAATTCATTAATTTCGTCGTACGGTATCTAATAAAAATTCTATTAGCTTCCTTCGAGAATAGCCGCTGAGGAATTAACGAGACCGATGCAAGTTGCAAAATTATCAACGTAAGAATTTCGAGCGAATATTATCTCGCCATAAAAGTCGCGAGGACCGCACGTAGTCCGGCGCGACGTGGCCGCATTCCAACTCGCGATTGGTCGATCCTGCATCTCATAAATCTGCACACGACGTTCCTTCGAGTCTTTTTTCACCCTTTGCGTAGCCCTCGGTTGCATGAGAAGTCTCACCGAGAGCCACGAGACGACGTCACATCGACCTGTCGAAATATTTCAGTGAGCAACGAGGCCTTGAATGTGCCTTTCTTTTCATGCGATCTATTCGCCATTTAAAAAATTATATTGGATATATAAGCTGGTTACTGGAAATTTTTTACAGCAGTAAATATTGAAAAAAATATCACAAGTAATATTTGCTAATATTTTGATTTTTTTTTCTCAATGTGATGTTGGACCCATAGACATATACATTGAGAGAAAAAATTGTAATAATGGCAACTATAACGGGACAACCATACAAATTTTTTCAATAGAATTATAATACATAGTTAAGTGAACTATATTATAGTTATTGCAACTAAATTAATAGTTCAGAGAATTAACAAAAAATAGTTGTAATATACTATATTATATAGTATACTACAACTACTTTTTAGTTCTCTCAACCATAAACTTAGTTGCAATAACTATAATATAGTTCACTTAACTATATATTATAATTCTATTAACAAAATTTGTATAGTTGTCCCCTTACAGTTGCCACCACTACAATTTTTTCTCTCAATGTAAGATATACCCAGCGTTCACCTATCCGATTCGTCTAAAAGATGAAGTTGACAGAACGGAGTGAGATGCAAAATGCAGGAAATGCTGTCCTTTTCTGTCCTTTTTTTGCGCGCGCATTATTGACAGAAATTCTTAGAAATACAAGATGGCTACTTAGAGAATCAGACAAAGAAAGACTTCCCTGCATTTTGCCTCCATTCTGCACAGTAAAAATTTGGTATCAAATCAACAATTCATTGTTTCATATATGTATAAACAAGAATATAAAATCTTCTTGGAAGAATTTATAAAATTGAAGAGAAAAATTTTCTCCATGTGAGCAAATTATGTCTGTTTAAGATGTTTATAAATTCTTCCAAGAAGATTTTATATTCTTGCTTATATATAAAACAGAGAGAAAAAATTGTAGTGGTGGCAACTATAAGAGGACAACCATACAAATTTTGTTAATATAATTATAATACATAGTTAAGTGAACTATATTATAGTTATTGCAACTAAATTAATGGTTAAGAGAACTGATAAAAAATTGTTGTAGTATACTATATAATAAAGTAATTACAACTATTTTTTATTAATTTTCTTAACCATTAACTTAGTTGCAATAACTATAATATAGTTCACTTAACTATATATTATAATTATATTAACAAAATTTGTATGGTTGTCCTCTTATAGTTGCCACCACTACAATTTTTTCTCTCTGTTTTATATNTGAATTGTTTTGATATTAATTTTTTTCTGTGTGTCAACTTCATATAATATATAGCTCTATCTTATATGTCTATGGTTGGGCCTCACTCTGTCAAAAACTTAAAGGCGGAGATCGCGATTCCGCATCATCGATCGGAATTTGATTAAGATATGTTGCCTTCTCTTCATGATCGAAATGAGGAAAAAGTTTCTCACCTGTACCGCTGGCCGACTCGCATCCCCGGGATCATCGGACACGTGTCGCGGGCACAATTTCCGACAAAGTCCAGCGTCGATCTGAATAACTTCCCCGGATATCCCTAAATAAAATTATTCGATTATCCGCATTATTAAAAAATTAAAGAGAGAGAGAGAGAGAGAAAGAGAGGCGCCAGAACGCGCGAGACGTCTAAGAGGGGTGGCGCCTAAGGGAGGATGATCGAATCGCGGTGTGTGTACAACTCTGCTATTTTTGCACGCGGACGCGTGGGACTCGGAATGCGGGAGTATTTGTCACCTCGTGTGGGGTGAGAGGGAAGGTTTTCTGCGCGATTTATCGCGTTACGTTGCAAAATAAAAATATGAGCCGAGGCTCGAGAGAAAACGCGTCGATTATCGTCCGAAGTAAGCGAATATCGGGGAAGGGGATGACGAACTCGACTTCTGTCGGTAAGAGCGTGCGGTGTTTTAATCGAAATATTATTAATTTCGATTAAAGCGCGTGGCAGACGATCGTCTTCGCAAGCGATCAAACGTCACCGCCGTTCAATTGAAGCTAATAGATCGAGAGAATTCGACGCGGGCGACGCGTGATGCAAAATTCGGCTCCCAGACCAGAATGACGAAAGTATTTTATTCAATTGCACGCTTAATCGTTTTACTCATCACTTAGCCCCGATTAGGAATACAAATTAGAAGAGATAGAAAAGATTTCACAAATATATTTAAAGAAATTTGTTGATTATTAATTTAATTGATTTATACCCAGTAAACGAAAATGGATTGAAAATTTGTAATCCATTTTAATTCATTTAAATACATTTTGGATTAAAAGACAGCAATTGAGTCATTTCAATCCTATGTCATGAATTAAAATGGATTGGATAATCCGTGAAAACTCCTTTTAGATTAAAAAAATAAAAATCACTTTATTTCAATCCCATTTCATGGATTAAAATGGATTATATAGCCCGCATAATTCTTTTGAATTGAAAAAAATAGAAATCCAGTAATTTCGATCTCACTTCATGGATTAAAATGGATTCAAGGAATTTTTAAACTTTAATTGGATAAAAATGGATTCGTATGGTTATCGTCGAATCCAAATTCTTGATTTTTTAAATCCATTTTTATCCATATTAAATATTTTGAATCTATTTTCATTTACTGGGTAAATTTAGTAACTCGCTATTTAACTTTACACTGAAGGAAAAATGTGTTTGAATGAAATCAGTATCGCACAAATCGGACGGACCTGTTTGTGAAGTGCAGACACGTCGTGACCGGACGTTCCGTTCTCTTCCCCCCCAGTTGGAAACGTTCATTGATTAAGCACGGGGCACGGTATCAATTCGCTGTGCCGTATACGCGAAGGTTGAATCGCTCATTAGCAGGCGCACCTCGTCAAGTTTCTTCCATGAATGTCGCCTTTCCTTCTCTCTCCTTATTATGTATACGTTGGACTGATATCCAGGATTAAAGGTAGAAATAGTTTAATATTTTAGTATCTTATACGCTCACCGTATCCGACGTCGATCATCTTCTCGTGTCGGGCACAGCACGTGTACTGTCGCAGCTCCTCCGAGTGCACTTTTCCTTCGTTCTCCGATTTCTCCTCGCAAAAAGCTAGGCAACAAAAATGCGCGAGATGATCACGAATGGAGCTCGGGCGAGGAACTCAAAATTCGCGATCGTGAATTAAACGAGACGACATTAAAAACGAAGTATATCGGGATTTAAACAGAGTTGAAAGCTAAAATTCTATAGATTTAATTTTCACACTGAAAAAAAAAAATCTGGTTATAACTACCAAATGTATAGTGAAATAGATATCAATTAAATATTTTGTCAATATAACCAAAATATAATTTTATTTTACTAAATGTTTAGTAAGTATTATCAAATTTGGTATAAGTTACTAAATATTTAGAAAAATAAAATTATTTTTTGTTACATTGACCAAATATTTAATTGATACTATTTCACTATACATTTGGTAGTTATAACCAGTCTTTTTTTTCAGTGCAGACACAAAATTTAAATGCAAATTTGAATTTAAATTACATTGCAGACGACTCTTTTTGAAGAAATAAAAATCGGTACAATTTCGATGAGCTCTCGATTTTTTATTTCGTGATTTTGGGGAGAAAGATAGATTTGATTTTTTTTTTTTTTCGTCAATCGTTGCGATTCTGTAATCGCGAAAAAAGGTAAAGATTGTGCCCATTTCCATCAATGATTAACATTGATCTCGGTTTAACTTACTCCTTATTTTTTCCAGTTCTTAGAACTAAAGAAAGATAAAAAGCAAATTAAACTGAGATCAAAGTCAATCTGCGTCGGTGGAAATAGGCATTAGGCACGTAACAAGATTATAAAATTATTAAAATTTCATTGTTATTAATTTATTAATATATAGAATATTAATATTTAGCAAAACTGTTTATAAGTTATAATTATTATTATGTGCTACATGTAAGAAGAATTATAAATTTAATTCTACCCATTTAAGAATAAAAATTCAGATACTTGATCTTATACTTCTCTCTTTTATCATCATTGGAAATTATTCAAAATACTTATTATAAAATTTTGTTCCATGACGACAAAGATATAGAACATATAATTTGGAACGTGAAGAATTTAATATATGTCGCTCAGACGCGAAAGGTGGATGAGAAGAAAGTAAAACAGAACAGTGAAGATGAGAGAGGGGCTTAATCGGTTACCTAATCGCAAATTAGCCACGCAAACTATGGCGAAACCAGCGAGGACGGTCCATCGTCCCCTCGTGCTTTGTACGCGCATATCGATACCGATTACCGAGCGGATTACAAACGGATGAGCGAGACGTGCTGCCGAGGCGCCGTACAAGCGGTTACCGAGAAGAAGGAGAGATCAATCGTCTCCCTCACGATCCTGTCGCGAATCCCCTGATCACCAGAGGACGATTCCGAAGCATCCGGATGTGCGGGATACCGCTCTCTTCCGGAGAGCGCGATGGGCGAGGGCGAGGACGGCGCGGCGGCCGGTCGGAGATCGGTATCGAAGGGGGATCGATCGATCGCGTATCGGGCTCGTAGACTGCTGCCCACGCGGCTTGCGATCTGCGGGAAGACTGGCCGTCTGCCGTGGCTGGCTGGGAGACGTCCGGCTGACAGCGGCGGATCTCTATTAATCTCGTTTGGCGAACGGGGCCCGCCTCGTGACGGACCGTCCGTCACGGTCTCCCGCCGACCGGTCACCGTTGACGACCGACTGCTCGATTTTGCGCGAGCCGCTACGTTCCGATTGGCCGTTCCTGCGTACGTTTTTCACCCTTGCAAATCAGCACGAAGGAGAACAAGGGAATTCGCGATGGAGTTCGTGGAGAAGCGAGCTCGTGGTGAATATTTGTCAGGATGAATATTTGTTCGTTTTTCTTCGTCGTTCTGTGTATTTAGCCGGTCATCGGAAGTTCGACCAACTCGAGGAGATCTTGTTTTTATCCCTGAAGAAGTGAGTACGCGAAGTACTGGACAGGTCAGCCGCGCCGTAACGAGGATTTCGCTTTTGTCGCCGATCCGCCCTAATTAAGAGTTAATCAGAGCGTTTAACTTTGAGAAGCTTGGCTTAATCTGGGAATAGTCATCTGAAGTGATTTTTAACATCCCTGCAGCAAAAACATGAAGTAAATGGGATAGTTTTCTTTACTGATCATCTACTTTTTTCTTACATTTTTTAGAAAATATTAAACAAATCTATGTACGTATTATAATGTTCTCAAAGACTAATAAATTGTAGAGAAATCAATAATATCAAATGTGCGAATTGAAAGGTTTTTGATGCCAAACTGATCGATAAAATTTTACTTGAATCGAATCGAATTGGTGAAACACAACTTTTAATTAATACCATAATTATTTTGTTAATTTAAATCCAGGATTGCTAATATCTAGTTAAAAAGTTAAAAGTTCAATAATAAAATCAAAAAGTTAATAACTTTTAACTTGGTTAACTTGAATTTTTAACTATAATTATTTTTAAAACACATAAAGCTTAAATTTATTATATTTTTCCCAAATTAAAAATTTATCTATGTAATAAAAGTAAAAAATTAAAAGAAAAAGTACATTTCTATGTAAAAAAAAAACAATGTTTTTTGTTATTTCATATAAATTTAATTTACAAATAAAACATTAATTTGTTTAATGATCCATATTATAATTGTTTTGAGTAATCTAACTTGAAAAATTTACAAATTTCTAATTTAATATGAATAACGTTTTTCAAAATTAACTTTTAATTGAGTTAATTTTTTGTAATTTAACGTAACTAAATTAATTTTATATATCATTAACTTTAACTTCATTTAATTTTAAAAAATATATTTTAACTTACCCAACTATGATTGAATCTTAAGACATAACGTAGATAATGAAAAAAGATTAGACGCTATATAAGAAAGATTATATAAAAAAAAAAAAATATTGGTTATATGAGGTACAAAGTTGTTTTAAGCATGATTTCATAAAATTGTTAGCATATGTAATTCATATTCGAACTTTTTAGACTACAAATTTTCTAATAGTTCGGATTTGAATTGCATGCAGAGATTCAAATCTGAATCGAATCGAATTTTATTTGATTCAAATACTTTATCACATCTCTAAATAATATACAATATGTTAATAATAATGAATGATATGTTATTAATAATGAATTTATTTGAGGTATAAGAATCATTCCAGAAAAAATTGGATTATTTCCGAATCCGGTTTGTTGATTTAGTGCAGTTGCACTTAATTGTGTCTCATATTTATTAAAACAATTATATTGATTTTATCGAAGCTAAATCCGCCTCGATTTTCTATTTTAGATGAATATTTATAGCTTTAGGACATTTGTCATTGTAAAGCTATTATTTCCTATTATCGGTGTAGATTTGAATCTCTACGATACGCAATTCGAACTCGCAGAAACGTGCGATTAATTTACGGTATCTCGATTCGACGAAACAATATAAGAATCTTTCTTGATTAGATATCCATCCTCATCAGGGACAGATATCTAATCTCAATCTAATATCATTTCAGGAAAGGTAATTCTCGTTTTCCTGGTAAACCTTCGTCCCCTCCCGTTTCTCTAATGATATTTTCATTGCTGGAATTCAGAGCGGAAAGGAAGGATGAGGCAGGTGAAAAAGGAACAAAAGGAATAGGAAGGACTATCCATCCCTTCTGTTTTTTGCCTTGGCGCAGAGGGCGGATTCGTTCGTCCGGTTGCAGCATTATCGCATATGATTACACTGGGAGGCCTCTTGCCCTCCTACCCCGCCCACCGTGCTCGTTAACATCCGTGCTACCGTCAGGATCGTTGAGAGGTCCGCGCGTGAGAGGTCATTATCGTTATCCATAAATTACGCGCGCGCGCGCGCGTGATTCTCAATTTCGCTCATCGCAACCCGCGGGGAGGGGAATCTTTATACTTGACGGAGCATCCAGTGGCGTACGGAGGATTGATGCAAAACAGATAAAAGGAAGAGAGAGAGAGACAGAGAGAAAGAAATTCGATATTTGTTATCGTAAATTCGATAAGGAAAATATATACTAGCTAAAAAGTAAATAAATAAATAAAAAACACTATTCTTTTATCAGGACTATAAAAATGGAATATCTCGAGTAAATTTCAGTTGCAGTTGAAATCATTTCTTATATTTTCCGTACTATGGTGTGATAATTTTTTTAATTAGAAATAAAATATGAGAAATTATAAGGTTGTTTGTAAAAAAAGAAAACTAACATTTATTTTCTTTTAAAACTAATTAATCCTGGCAAAATATTGAAGTTATGATTATACAATACAGTAAATTTTTCTTCTATAATAGATATTAATTGTAAGAATCATTAAAATAATTATTAATAAAGAATTGGCAACAGGCACTCAAAATAGTCTATTGTTACCAATGTAAACAATAATCTGCTTGATTTAAAAAAGTAAACATTCTAATTAGATAATTCAGAATCGATTAGAGATTTTGAAGAATTAATCGATTATCGGAAATAGGGGCCTTGTTAATCTTTTCTATATTTTTAGTATATTATAGAAGGCGAAGATTTGATTCATACCACCTCGCTTAATTAGAGCCCAGTCGGTACACAGATTCAAAAAGAATTGAAAAAGAATTCAAGCTTGTCATCACTTTAGAGTCCATTTTGAGATGCAAAAAAAATTCTTTTTCTGAAAAGAGTTCTTTTTGCATCTGAAAATGAATTCTGAATTGATGACAAGCCTGAATTCTTTTTGAATTCTCTGTGCCGACTGGGAGGTCTTGTTAATTTTTGTTATATACATTTTCTTTAATTACACTAATTCTCTGCTTTAAAAATACAAAAAATTATATAAGAAAATAATTTGTGTTTTCAAAGTAGAAAATTTGTGCTTTAAAGCAAAGAATTTGTGTAATTAGAGAATTTATTCATACATATTTTAAATTCATGCACTTTTTGCATACTCATGTGGTCACAGCGCATGATCAGTTCGTTACATTACGTCGGTATGATAGGTTTCCTAACCTCAATAGTCGTCAACTTTCGTTCTTGGCCATGCTTGGCGTTAAATAATCTCAAAGTCCCTCACGGGCAGATTGACGACGCGTGTCCCAAGTGGGACACAAATTAAAAAAAAAAAAAAAAAAACTTTAGTGTTTGATATCTCGGTTCGCGGGGCAGACACTTTTTCTACCAGATTTCGTTCGTTTCGTGAATGAGCCTAATTTCATCAAAATCGGAGGTGGTGGGGGTATTTTGGATAATTACCATATTAATTTTTATTAAATAGGTAAGAAATCAAAATCTACAAGTTTTACATATATGATTATAGATTCAAATTAAAAACAGAACATTACTTTTAATTTCATTCTTCAATGGAAACTGTTTATAATAAACATGTTTTAACAATTTTTCAATAATACTCAAAACGATTCGATAATAGTACTGTCATTTAAATATTTCAATAAATTATAGTTCTTAAGTGTTTTTTTATTTTTCTTAACATACAGTTATTTTTGCAGGATGTCTACTAAATCAAGGAAGAGTTTGTCATCATTGCTACAATGTGACAAATGCCAATGTACTCTGTTGCAAAAAGATGCTTCTGTGCACGAAGCAAGCTGCCCTCCATCGGCAGAAAATTGGGATCATCCTTTTGTTTTCAACAGAGTTTTGTACAGCACCCTAGAAATTTTGCAAACACAAGGTAGATGACAATTAATTTTCATAATTAATTGATATGATTCTTATTCGCATTTGGCTTTAGTTAGATACTGTATTTTGCAGAATTACCCAAACGCATTTCCGAGAGGGACGCTAATGATATGGTGTTTATGTCGCAGTCCGCCTTGCAACTGTGCGACATTGCGATTGGATCGCCAGTCGTCATCGCGTCGAAAGACGAGGTAGTTGTCAAAACAGCTTGGCCGACTAACGACAAAAGTTTGACAAGTGTCTGCATAACAAAACATAGTAAGCCAACTTGCTCTTCAGTTCTTCATTCTTGTAACAAGTTTAACTCGAGGGAGGAATTAATGATAATCATGTTTCTTGTTATTTCTAGCCTTTGAATTGAATATTCTGTCAGAATTAGTTAAAGTGTACGCCTTGACGTCTGATATCCGTATTGCAAAGGAAATTGTAGTTAGTCAACTAGGAAAGCGTTTGGTGTCTGACATAAGCGTGGAATTGGACAATGTCCTAAAATATTTTAACGAGCACAAGATATTCCTTGTGAGCAATAAGATAAGCGTGCCGTTTTATGGGAAGAAATTGGCATATAAAATTGTTGAAATCAAAACGGAGGAAAGCAAGAAGAAGCACACCCAAGGAGATGATGTAAATGATCTATCAAAAGCTTTCGAAGATATAAATCTAACAACTTCTTGTACAAACGTGACTTTTTATAAAGCATTGTATACAACAAAATGGACAATCTTGGATGCTACGGACAAAGAGAAAGCTTCAAAGAGGACATATAAAGTCGAAGATATTGGTGGATACAACGCTCTTATATCCGACATAAGAGACGTAGTTGCAATAGGCATCGGCAGGTACAGGAGCATCAAGCGCTTCGACATCAGCAAAGGAATATTATTGTACGGTCCCTCTGGCGTTGGTAAATCCATGATAGCCAGTGCCATAATCTCGGAATGTAACGTTAACACATTCACCGTGTATAGTTCGGACATTTACAGCAAGTCTGTTGGTGAAACGGAAAACAATCTCAAAAAGGTGTTCAGCAAAGCGATTTTGAGCGCCCCCAGTATAATACTGTTGGAAGACGTGGACAGCCTGTGCCCTAGGAGAAGTACTTCCAGCACGGATCACGAGAAGAGAGTCTTGAATCAGTTAGTAACGCTTTTCGACGATTTGCAAAGCATCAACAGCAACGTACTGGTAGTGGCTACCACTGCAAAGTCGGATCTTGTGGATAGTTCTCTGAGGAGACCTGGCAGATTGGATATGGAGTTCGAGATTTACGTACCGACCCCGAACATGCGTACGGAAATATTGATAAAGTTGCTTTCGAAGATCCCCAATACGCTTTCATGTGAGGATGTACAGAGTATCTCATTCATCACTCATGGTTTTGTTGGCGCGGATCTGTATGGTCTGTGTTCCAGAGCGATAATCAACGCGGTGAAACGCCATCAGAAAAATGAAGTTACGTCCGACGATGAACCGAAGGTATCGATGACCGATTTTCAATACGCTTTGACTATAACGAATCCGTCAGCGATGAAGGAAGTTTTGGTGGAAGTACCGAATGTGAGGTGGTCGGACATCGGCGGGCAAAGGGACTTAAAACTGAAATTAAAGCAGGCCGTCGACTGGCCGCTGAACCATCCCGAGGTGTTTGTGAGAATGGGCATTACACCTCCTAGGGGCGTTTTGATGTTCGGACCACCGGGATGCTCAAAAACCATGATCGCGAAAGCTCTCGCTACCGAGTACAAAGTTAATTTTCTTAATATTAAGGTAAGTCATTCAATTAAAACGTTTCTTTCCATCATTATATCGCGCAATTGCTCGCAGGGCCCGGAGCTGTTCTCGAAATGGGTGGGCGAATCTGAGAAGGCTGTGAGAGAAGTATTTCGAAAAGCGAGGCAGGTCGCGCCATCCATCATATTTATCGATGAGATAGATGCACTAGGTGGTGAAAGAGGCTCATCTTCCGGTGGTAACGGCAGCAACGTGCAGGAACGAGTGTTGGCCCAGTTACTGACTGAACTCGATGGTGTCACAGCTTTGGGCAGTGTCACGCTAGTAGCGGCTACTAATCGCCCGGACAAAATTGACAAAGTAATATCTCAGAATTGATAGAAAGATAATTATAGTATAATATAGAATCAGTTCGAAAAATTAGTGCTTTTTGTTACAATTTTTTTTATGAATTTTTTTAATGAAAAGCCCTTTCTAATTTTTATAAAGAGAGGACAGAATAAATGTAATAATGTATATTTAAAAAAATTTATATGATGCAATTATCAAAGATACGAAACGAAGTAGTCGCAAAACTTTACATGCATTAAAATAATTTAATCCTCTGAATGTTTTAATGCTTTCTAATTATCAAATATTATTTATTATCGTTTTAAATTATCTTTTTTTTCGTTTATAGATTATTATAATTGATAAACTAATTGAATAGTTTAATCGTTACTGTTTTATACAACAAAATAAATAGTTAACAATTTCTAAATTATATTATTCTTTCGTCATGTATCATGATTGCAACAATAATTATTTCAGGCGCTTCTCCGACCTGGACGATTAGATCGAATCATATACGTGGGGCTGCCAGACGAGGAGACCAGACGAGAGATATTCAACATAAAATTGCGAAACATGCCGATCGCGAAGGACGTAAATATCGAGGATCTAGTCTGTCTAACGGAAGGCTATACCGGCGCGGAAATTCAAGCAATATGCCATGAAGCTGCCATGAAGGCACTGGAGGAGAACCTCGATGCTGCTGTCGTTACTAAAGAACATTTCATTGCCGCATTTGCAGTCGTTTCTCCTAGAACACCTGTTTCCCTCATCAAGATTTACGAGAACTATATAAATAAAGCTTTATGATAATTACATAAAGATATGTGTGAATGTCTTTTTATTGCAAGAAGAGGCATCAAATGATCTTTTAGATTTCAATCTTTTCTGATGTTTAGGAGGAAGTAAACAAATAACATACTTGATTACAAATTAATCTGCAAATTTTATACAATAGAACAAACTACAGGGACTGAATAGAATATCATTTTCATTACAGCTTTGATTATCTTTTGTGTATGCATAATCTTGGTTTCAGGAGCCTTGTTACCCTCTTCGAATTCATTTCATCTATACTCGTTTATTTGCTCGTTAAAAATTGACATGACACGCACACGTGCACATAAGTGTGCATCTCGAAAAGCCGAAGATAAAAAGTCTCGATTGACGTCAACAAGGAATACAAAGAAGCGATGCTATCGACTACACATCTCGAATATATTATGGACGAAATTTTTTTTTAATTCCTCGATCTCAATCGGCAAAGTTATATGAGAACGCAACTTTATAAAAACTGTATTAATGCAATTGACCAGTCGGTTTAAATTTAAAAAAAAATTCGCCTCACATTCAAAACATCATATAATTTATTCTTCCAATGGCGTAGATTCGATCGGCAGTTCACAGTCTATAGTCTATCTAAACCGCTCGGTGGCGATAATAATAATAATGCCGAGTTTAGGCAAATTTTTAAATTCATCAATCAATCGCACAATGTGATTGATCAAAGAATTGAAAAATTCACCTTTTTCTAATTTATTGATTCATCAAGTGCATTTTTTATAAAATCATTTGCGTATAATGCGATTGACTTGATCAATGAATTAAAAAGCTCGCATTTTATTGTGCACAGCAAATAAAAAAACGTGTCGAGCGAAATATGTCAAGGGCGGCTCTTTTCCAATTCTCCCGCCACGTGATTAGCCAGCCGACCGTCCGTTTTTTTCCGCGGATCGCGACGAAGTTCGCCGGAGCGTGGAGCGGTGTGTTATCTGAGCGCGATAATCGAAGTAAGTCACCGAGTTTTACTTTACACGCGCACATAGAAGAAAGAGCGAGAAAGAAACGCTTTAATTATTAAAGCAGTATAAGTACGTACGTACACGTCTCCTTGTAAAGTGCAAATGGTGTAATGGTGTAAACCACTATTTGCATCATCTCTTTCTCTCTCGCTCTTTCCCTCTCCCTCCCTCTTTCGCTCTTTCTCTTTCTCTCTCCCTCCCCCTTTCGCTCTTTCTTTCTCTCTTCCCAGAACCCAGAACCCAGATGTTTGTCGATCGGATATTTGTAAGCGTCTCGCTGCTCGCAATCGCTTGTTATTGCGTGGTTATTGCGTTCCGCGTTACACGTTGACGGAACCGAAAGAACTATGCGCGTGACGAGGAGTCCGCACGCTTGTCGTAGGTGAAAAGCAGGAAGGTATCGTCGATAGTGCTACGGGGTTCAGCGACAACGTTCCCCGGATTCCTCAGGATCGTTGAATTGTGCCATGAGACATCGCTCCTCGGCGCAGAGGAAGGAGAGCAGCGTTCACCTCGCACTCCCGTGTTGACGAGTTTCCCTTCGGACAAGATAACCTCGTGAAGGAGAACGGTTTCTTGCTTCGTAGCCTTCTGATCCCCATGTACGTCACTCTCGTTTCTCGCCCTCCCTGATCGCATCCGACAATTAACGAACGTGTCGCATCATCGTGAAACGTGAAAAAAAATCTTCGTGTTGAATCAGAGTTTAGTTTTAGTACCATCTTGCTCCAAAGTTTCGGAAGATCGATAACAAGATCGCAATGAAGACGCATAAATAATATTAGTACCTTAGAATTAACATCTGCCTGAAGATCGAGATTAAAACCCAATTTGTCTCTTCGATATCATATTACAATGTAAAAGAAAATTTTTACGCATGTATTGATTGCAAACAAACAAATTAGAGATGTATCTCGAAAGAAAATTATTTAGGCTCGCTTGCAATGTAGCTTAACTTTAAACTCGGTTTAACTTTCTCTGATTCTTAAAAGTAGAAAAAGGTAGAAAGTAAGTTCTGTGAATTGGAGAAAGATATTAAAGAGTAAATCTATGGTGGAAGTGGATTTTAATGAATTATTCGTATAAATGTGTGACATTATCACAAAATTTGTTAAAGTTGCTTATTTATAAATAGCCTCAGTTGACATTGTGTCAGTTCATTGTTTTTCTGAAGTATAATATTAACTAACGGTATATAATACTGACAATTTAACATTATTTTAACATTATTCACGTATTGTAATAGATCCTCTAGTAAGATGTCGCTGATCGAGGGAGTGGGCGATGAAGTCACAGATTTTTTCATCATCATGACCATACTGTTGGTGGGATGGCTCGCTTGGTGCTCCACAAGTATAACAGATCAGCCACTGATACGTACAGTACTTATATTGCGTGACCGGGCGCCAATGCGAATCACGCCGATAAGAACTAATCAGCAGAGTGCAAGTAATCTCAATGTCCAAGACGTTGATCGGCCACCCAGTTCAGAGACACCAGAAGAGGAGACACTACCGGAGACATCAAATAATAGCGATGATATACAATCTAGCTGTCCAAATACAGCTGCCGTGGGTAAGTATTCCTTCCATTTTCTTCTTCTCTGTGTAAATGTTATTTGAATGCTTTATATATCATAATGACATTAGATACGAACGAATCATCTCAAGAAATCTCGAGACCAACGGAATCTACGACAGCAGAAGAAGTACTTATCGAAGCCATGGATTCATTCAGCAATACTGATCGATCGCTGTTAGAAAAAACTGTTAAAGCAAATAATTCTGACTCGTCGTTGGACCAAACTACCAGTAGTTCGTCAGAACCTGTGTTAGAAGAGTCAACTGTAAACAATAGCAGCAATGACATTACCATAAAGCTGAAGTTCATAAATGACGATCAAAAAATAGTTACAGGAAGTCTTAAAGAAATGCTGGGTGATTTTAAAAGGTAATTATGGCTCTTTACATACACTTACTCATGACATTAAAGTTACAATAGTTTTTTTATTACACTCTCAAAAAGTAATCCTTTAAGGGGATATTCTTGGCTTTTGAGTTTCAAAAAAATCTATTTTTTTATTTTTTTAATAGTTTGAACCTTGAGAGAGACAGAACAGATTAAAAGGCGAGAGTCTTGCAAAAGTTTTTATTAATTTACAAAATTTTTAACATGTTTTTTTTTTCGAAATAACATGTTTCAAAGCAGTTGCCATGATCATTCATTTAATTAAATTAGTTTTTAAATTTTTAAGAAATATTCACATGTATTTCTCTCGTCTAAACTACTATTAAATAAAAAATTTATTTGTTCGATTTTTCCATCTCGAAAAATCAACTTTTTTCAAAACTGCTATTTTACAAAAATTAATTTTTTTAACTTGATTATAGATCAAGAGCTACATTTATACAGATTAAGAATTTCTTTTAATTTTTTTATTTCAGATAACTTATGAATCATGGCAACAGTGAGCTGATATTTTTTGACAAGCAAATTTGCAAATAATTGCCAAGAATATATTTCCTAATGTTTGAAAAAATTTGTAAAGAACATTCAAATATCAGAGAATAAATGTATCAAGTTTTAAGTTTATAGCTTTTATTTATGTTTAAAAAAAAATTCCTAAAAGAAGAACATAAAAACGGTATCAAAAGCGAGAAAATACCCCTTAATAATATTCTCTATTTCTTATTTCATTTTATTACTTGTGTTTACATTTCGTAGGAGACACTTCCAAATGGAAATGGAAGCACGTAAAGCGGTGCGGTTAGTATTCAATGGCCGCGTGTTGCAACCCGACACTCAAACCCTCGAGCAGTGCGGTTTATTCAACGATTGCGTGGTCCACTGTTGGGTGCAGCAACGGCGCCCGGCCGCCGTTATGTCGTCCACGCTAGACAACTCGTCGTCTATTTATTTCAATTCCCAACCGTTCCCAGATTTGCCCACCGGCACGGGGATAAGTTCGATACACAACGAGTGGGATCTGAGCCGAATTCTAGTAAGCATTCTGACGCTCATCCTAGGTCTAGCGTGGTATTCGCGATATCATTACGCTCAACTCTTTACCGCGACGACCACAATCGCGCTCTATACACTGACCGCGATCTTTGCTGTATCTCTATTTAGTAACTTCTTTCCGGATCAAGATAACATTCGGAACGTGGAATGATATGATGACAACAACGACGACGACGACGACTACTAAGACTATTAAAACTACCAAGTTATAATTTGAATAAAAACACCTTAAATACAACTCGGTACAATATACATTTTACCATATACTACACATATACTACAGATTTAACGGAATCAATCAAACAATAATCTTCGTCGTCAAGCATCCGCTTTTAATGTAACACTTTCGAGATCAGGCTTATCGTTGGTGATAACGAGTTCACTGTAGTTTGTGATTTTCATCTTTCTTAATTTCGAAAAAACTAATTATGAGATAATGTGATGCATACGTTTCTATTCGTACATATATTTTTCTCGAATTATAATTAAACTCGTTACAGAGAGCGTATTAAGTCATTATATAAATTCTAGTGAGAGAGAGTTTCTTGCAGAAAACTTGAAAAGAACTTACTTTATAATGACGACAGCTGATGATCTGTCTGTCTTTTGAACATATTGTATCATACGTACATTTAAAACATGAAATGTATAATGCATATGTTATAGATAATATGTCTATATAAAGTATACAGAATGTCCCCCGTTAAATTTAAAATAATCTAATGAGTTAAAGCAATCACGCTCGAATGCTATATTGAGGATGTAATAACTTATAAATAGTAAAAGATTAAAAGTTGATTGGTTGATTCCCCTAAATAGTAAAAGGTTAAAAGTTGATAATAGTAAAAGTTTACAGGTTAATTGTTCACCTCTCATTTTGTTCTGAAGAATGTAACAATGACCCGGTTAGCCGTTTGACATTGTTGCTACATTCCTCAGAAATAGTAACTCCTGAATTTTAAAAACGTATAACTTAGATATTTATTATTTAAAAACTATTACGTCATTCGTTTATCTCATCCACTGCTCCTCATTAAATTCTTTTAAACTTGATGGAAGACTCTGCATTTACATTACAAGGTAATTGGGAAATATTCTGTACGATAAAATAAGTTTCTGTGAAAGTACAATTTTCTTTGCAAGATATAATTCTGAAAGGATAACTTTCGGTGAGGAAATGAAAAAATAGATTAATAGTTTATTTCTCCAATTTCTCTAATTTTTTTTAGTGCATTATATTGATGCTGTGACTCGTAAACGTCTTGATTCGTCGAATTTAATAAAATTATTTTACGTGCGTTTTTAACGCGTTGACTACCACGTTGTTTATATACGAATATTAGTCAATTTCACGAAAAACTTCTAGGAAGCCAAGTATGTTTTCTTATGTAATTTATTATTTTTTTTACCTAATGAAACGTCTTTCGATATCGAGGCTTCTTTGTCATTATTTGAATGATTAAACTCTCTCAAAAACAAGGAGGGTCATTCGTATATCAATGATGCGAATCAATCACGCGCGCGTGACAGTCAACGTGTTAAGTATCATAGAAAGAAATGTGCGGAATTATGTCTAATAATGCGTGAATTGCAGTTACCATTAGTATAAAGCGAGTTTATTTATGGAATTTGTACTAAAGGAAACAACTACCCCCGCGATCTCTTATTTAAACATCGCAATCTGGAAACGATGTCTACTTACGTTATACTTATTTGTACATGAGAAATACGTGCATAGTGTATCAATAAAATCAGTCTTTATTTAAAAAAACAGAACTAAATTATAAACGGATATTTACATCAGTTAGATTCCGCGAAGAACATAAGAATATAGATATAAGTTTTACAAAAAATGCTTAACAAAAGGTCGAGCGTGATATAAAGTATGTACTGTAGTCTCTAACTAGTGTTATAATTTGTTAGAGTTTTAAATTAATAGTTACAATATAGACATGAATTACATGTTTTATACATATATATGTATATATATTATTTTTATTATATATGTACATATACATACATACATTAAAAATCGCACACAAAGTGTGCAGTTTACAGCGTTCGAAAGCGTGAATCTTTACCTCTAATTTGCGTATTTGTTGAGCGTTGTATGATTTTTTTTCATTGAGTTATTCAACATTGAAGTAACAATGATTTCTTTTGCTTCAATGTTGAATAATTCAGTGAATAAAAATCGTATGTTTAAAATTCAGATTTATTTCAACTTTGTTATAAATGGACTAACGTTAAATTAAGCTCTTTTTTGCGATCAAAAATGTATCTGGGAAAATTCATTAAATCTTTTCTCGCAAATAAAATTACTAGTTTAGGATTTCAGTGGTTGGATTTCAGTTGGTTGTTGTAGTAAATCTGTGTAATCCGTTGATTCTAAAAAGGTTTTAATTCATCTTTAAAGAAATTAAATGTTTTTGGCGGCGTTCCATAATGTGCATATGCGCGCATTTATCTATAGTACACGTTACGTGTATTATATATTATGCGCGCATATGCACATTACGAAACGCAGCCTTTATCAGATACTTTTTATCCTGTAGCTCTTTTTGTTTCTTAGTGATAAATATGTATATGTAAAATTTCGGATATTAAGGTAATATATTAATTATAATATATTAAAACAAAACTGTATTGATTATGAAATTATCCGTTATCTCTCTATACAGGGTGAATTAGTTGTTCGTTTTGCCCACGTTTTACCACAAGAGATGACTTACTGACTGTACTTGTAAGGACTGTCATATAATTAAGGAGCGTTTAGCAAATTACAAGTGCAGACGAGTCATCTCTTATAGCGAAACGTGGGGACAACCATTAAGACTCACCCTGTATATCAGTTACAAATCATTTTTTGCAGTGATCCGTAATGCATAAGATACAAATGGAACATGGTGATAAACTTGTTGAGAAAGTTAATATTAAAAATGCAATTATATAAACTCTTTTTATTTTTTAATTTACAAAAAAATAGCCAATGCATATAAATATTCATGAAAAATATATTTTAAATCACATAATGCTATAACATATTAAGTTATGCAAATGCTATAAGATATTAAATTAAATCATAAATATTATTTTTAAATGTGCTTCCAGGGTTTAATGCACCAGGGAAAAAACTAACGATAAATCGTAAATGCTTCCTAATAAATACTTTCATTGATAGGAAAAAGGAAAAATAATATATATCTTGTATATATCTTTCATTGATCTTGCAAATACAATAATGTAAACTATCATCTTTTTGAAAACTTAAAAAAAAACAAATCATTACAAAAGATGGAATAATGGAAGTTTACAAAATTTAATTTTTGCTCTCTTTTAACTTTACATTGTTAATTTCGCAAGTCGACTAAAGTTGCTTTACAAAACTATTTGACCTCCATATTTCTAACGTTTGCTCATTGAACATGTCTTGTTCTACTGGCGTATCGTCCAACGTTCTGGTAAGTTTCTTAAAGTTGAGATACAAATCGTAAGAGCAGCCGTAAATACCAAACACCAACTCGATTTCCTGTTTCAGACGTTTGTACGTGATGGGCCCCAGTTTTTTATCGTACAATCGAATTTTGCCTTTCGAAGATCCGCCGTATCGTGGTTGAATATTTACGAGCGTCACGTTGACGTAACTTTTAGAGGGTTGCGATTTCGATGACATTGCATCCTCCTTCTGTTTGATCTTTGTCCTGACCAACGTGAGCTTCATGTTCACACCTTTGATATTCGGCGTATCCTCTTGAATTATAGTGTAGTCAGCACTGGACGATAACTCCGCCATGTCTCTCTGTGGAGTTTTGGTCGTGTTCTCAATGAACTCCTTGTGGCTGACGATTACTTTGGCCAAGTTGCTGTTAGTATCCTCGATCTCGTAATATACGATGGCTTCGTCGGAAGGCACGAGTTTTGCCTTCTTCCGCAGCTTCTGCACTCGATTGATTATTTCTCGCGCTATTCCTTCGTTGTGCATCGCTTCGTCGGCAGTGACGTCCAGAAGAATCAGTAGATATCCCTCACCATGGGCCTCATACTGCTTCGACAGCTGCTCGGCGGCGGGACCGGTGAAACTGAACATTAGACGTAGGTCTTCTCCCTCGAGTTTGTGGTTCTGTACGACAATCTCCTTCGTGGCGACAAACTTCTGCAACTGTTCATCGGACAAGTCTTTAATGGCTTGAATTATCTGCTTGAACTCACCCTTCAAACGAGCGCCAAGTATCTTATGGTCCGGCTCTGCTCTCAAAGTTACTCCATACTTCTTCTTGTCGGTGGTAACGGTTAACTTTTTAACGTTGAGCTCGCCGAGTATGTACGACTTCAGCGAGAGTATGTCCTCCAATACCTTGTCATCTTGATGGATCACCACAATTTCTGGCAAGGGATACTTCGTGGGGATGACTCTCCTCTCTCGTGCCGTGCGACCTAATTGGATGACTGACTGCATGTGCGACACAGCCTTCTCAATGTTCTTATCGATGAGATCATTACGCGGCTGTGGTATCATTTGGTAATGTACACTCTCTTGCCATTCAAATTCTTTACTTACACTTTCATTATTCTTACTGTATGTATTTCTAAATTTACGCTCTAGCTCAGATTTGTCTCCTAACTCCGTCGGGACCCAATTGACTAATCGTTGGAACATAAATTCCGTCAAAAATGGCGTGAACGGCGCGTAGGTCTTCACCATCGTGTAAATCGCCAGGAACAAAGTCGTCAATGCATTCTTGCAATCTTGCGGGCCGTCCTCGCCTTTGATACGTTTTCTATTCATTCTCACATACCAATTTGTGAGATTGTCTATGTATTTTATTAGGTAAGGTATTACAGTGTACAATCTGTATTTCGTCATTTCTTTTTTCACAAAGACCAACAGTGATTGCGTGAAAGACACGATCCATCTGTCCATTATATTGCTGGAACAGAAATCTAGCTTTTCATCAAATGTAAATACATCTTCCGCTTTCTCGTACTGATGTATGTTCTGAAGCAGGAAACGAAATGCGTTGTACCATGGCAAGAGCACATCCTTGATGATGTCCCGAATGCCGTCCTCCTTGAACTTTAGGTTTTCAGCTCTCACAACCGGTGAATTAATCAAATAGAGGCGCAGGGCGTCGGCTCCATAATCGTTGACCACTTTCATGGGATCGGGATAATTTTTCTTACGCTTCGACATCTTTTGGCCATCAGACGCGAGTATCAAACCGTTGGCCACGAGATTTTTATACGGCGCCTTGCCGAACAGCGCTGTGGATATCACTAAAAGCGTATAGAACCAGCCGCGCGTCTGGTCGATACCCTCGGCGATGAAGTCCGCCGGAAAGCACTTGTTAAAGTCCACGTAGTTCTCAAATGGATAGTGCCTCTGTGCGCACGGCATAGAGCCGGACTCGAACCAGCAATCAAAAACCTGTGGAATGCGACGCAATGGTGGCTTCCCCGCGCGTTTCGACGGTATCGTCAGGTGATCGATGCTCTCGCGATGGATATCAGTCACTTTCTTGCCTGTCAACTTCTCCAGCTCCGCGATGCTACCCACACACACGATCTCCTCTTTGTCCTCGGAGATCCAAAGTGGTATGGGATTGCCCCAGTAGCGATTTCTGCTGATGTTCCAGTCGCGCGCATCGCGCAGCCAGTTACCGAATCGTTTCTCCTTTATATAATCCGGTACCCAGTAGGTCTCTTTATTCGCAACCAGCAGCTCATCCTTGATCTCTTCCACCTTGACGAACCAAGAGGGAACTGCTTTGTAAATGAGCGGCGTGTCGGTCCTCCAGCAAAACGGATAGCTGTGCTTCACTGTGCTGCTGACAAGCAACTTCTTCTTAGACTGTAGATACTTGATTATTTCTTTGTCTGCGTCCTTGACGTATTTACCAAGGAAGTCTTGAACCGGTTCCGTGAAGCGTCCACAACTGTCAATGGGGCACGCGACTACTTGATCCTTGCTTATAATACCGGCAGCAAGGCAACACCTGAAATCGTCCTCTCCGAAGTACGGGGCTTGGTGGACGACACCAGTTCCAGTATCCGCTGTAACGTAAGTATCGTTCAGCACTCTGAAAGCACCATTCTTTTTAAGATCCAAAAAGTATGGAAATAGAGGTTCGTACGCCTTCCCTTTCAGATCTACTCCCTTTCTTTTGTTTACTATAATGTAAGAACCCTTCAGGGTGTGCAATTGAGCCTCCAATATGATATAAATTTCACCGCTCTCCTCATTCTTCGCTTCTACATATTCGAAGTTGGGATTGACGCACAGCGCCAGGTTACTGGGTAGCGTCCAAGGAGTGGTGGTCCAGGCCAGCAGAGACACCCCAGGCTCGTCCAGCAGAGGGAAAGCCACGATGACCGATGGGTCAACTACATCCTTGTAATTCTGACCCGCTTCAAAGTTGGACAGCGGCGTGTTACACCCAGTGGAATACGGCATCACCTTGGTACCTTCGTAGATGAGATCCTTGTTATACAGCTGTTGGAATATCCACCAGATGGACTCCATGTACCAGGGGTACATAGTTTTGTAGTCGTTCTTAAAGTCGATCCATCGTCCCATCCGGCCAATAATCTCCTCCCATTCCTTGGCGTACCTCATTACGATGTTACGGCACTCCTGATTGTACTTATCGATTCCCATCTTCTCGACGTCTTCGGGCCCCTTGATTTCAAACTTCTTGTCTATCTCGTTCTCAACGGGGAGACCGTGGCAGTCCCAACCGAATCGGCGGTCCACGTGGTAGCCGCTTTGATACGCATACCTAGTCACGATATCCTTTATGGTACCGGCGAGAATGTGACCGTAATGCGGCAGGCCAGTAGCGAATGGTGGCCCATCGTAGAACGTGTACTTCGGCCGTTCCGCCGACAAGTACATGCTTGCGTGAAACACCATTCCTTTCTTCCATAAGTTTAATGTTTTCTCCTCCTCGTCCGCGAAGTTGAAGCTCTCCGGAAGATCAAACTTATAACTGCTGTTGTCACATATCTTTGCCGTGTCCGGCTGAACCATGGACAAACGAACGCGACTGGATGCATGTCGATCATCTGTTAAATAATTATATAAGTTGAAACAAAATTCGTACAAGTATATTTCCTCAGAAAGTATTTTTACATACCTTTCCAGGATGCTTCCAAACTTGTGCCCGCACGCGTGACCATAATGTCGAAGTAATAGTAATTCTAAATTAATCCCTTAAGGCTCTTAACAGAGCTGCTCTGATTTGGAAATTAGCCAGACACTTGTAGTACAAAAATGAATAAATGAATTTTTAATGCAAAAACGAATTTGAAGTTTGAACGGTAGTTGATTGCATCAGCAACCATCAAAAATCTTCTCAGTCCGAACAGATTCGTTCACCGTCTAGATTGGTCTAGATGAAACTCTAACCATACTGTCGAAGATTATAATTGCACAATCGCCTCGTGGATGGGCTATTCAGGCTACCGCGACCCGGGAGAGTTTTCGATCAGCAGAAAATCTCTATTCGAGAACCAATCAAAACGTACGAAGCACTTGACAGTTATGTCAGAATGTACGCGAACACGTGTCATCCTCGCGACACAAACTCTTTGAGGTTATGGGACCGTCACAGGTGAAACCAGTTTTATGTCTGATGTAATTTCGTATCTCAATGATGTAAAAATATATCTGAACTAGAGGAAGAACACAAAGGAAGGGAGAACCTGAGCCTATGCACAACCATAAGGGTCGGTTGAAGGCACACTAGCTTTCAACCGGAGGTGAATTTAGAGAATTAAAAAGAAAAAAATGTAAAAAGATGTTCTTTTTAAAAAAATATAAATGACGAAAATATTTCAGTATAAATTTTATCTCCATTTACATAATCATTATTTAACATATGGTTTGCATGTATTTTAAGGAATATATTTCCAAAAACAATTTATTACGATGTGGCGCGAATTTTAAAATTATTTTTTCCCTTTCAACATTTAAAATTCTTCAATATTCATTTCTTTTCATTTTTTTTTTTAATTGAAATATTCTCGTATTACACTTATTTTTTAAACGTCATTACAGATCATTACATAACTGACGTCTTTTTTCATTGTATACTTACAATTGTACATTACAACGTTAAAATATTGTTAAAGTAAAATGTACAATATTTGGAGTTTAAAGCATATCGTTTTATTCTTAATCTTAATCGCTGATTTAAATGTAATATATTAAGGTAACATGGCAGTTGTATCCTAATAATTAAGTAGCAAGTGCCAACTTTATAGAGGTAATAGTAATACTTCAAAAAGAGAGATTATAATACTTGATATACGTAGTATCAAAAACCAGTAGTGAAAAACTTCATTTATATTTAATTCCTAAATACTAAATATTAATCTTTGTTTTCCTCTAATCCACAGGAATGTATCGTTCGTTCAACTCAACTACAAAATTCATTCGAAATCTTACAGAAATTATGTAGAAGCTATGTACGCATATATATAATGTGGAAAGAAGAGATATTTACAATATTTTATCATTTCAAAACAGATATATAAATATATATCACTTCATTTAGATTCGACTAGATATTAAAATATGTAACGCAAACGATCTGAATTCACGATTGATGCATAACGTGCTGCACCCTCTGCCGCTGACCGCCTACGTAAATTACTTGCCGCGGCTCGTCCGGGTGAATGAGCTCGTCCGTATGTTTCCACCTCCACTTCTTCTCGCTTTCCTTCACGCGTCTGTGGTCGATATAACTAATAACACAACTCGCCGGTATCCAAATGATAGCGGTAATGATTATCACGGCACCCACTATATTATCTTTCAGAAAGCGCATAACTTTGTTGATGTTTATATCCTCGATGATGTCCCAGAATCGTTCCACCACATCTTGAATCGTTTTCTCACACACGCCCTAAAAAATATACGTGCATAATATTGGACTTCAATGAAAATTGCTTTTATTGAATTAATTACGATATATCTTACTTTGTTACAAAAGCCCTGAATGCACGGTGTTCCATCGGGTAAAATGTCTTGCGGGTCTATCGGGAAGCACGTTTCATTCAAACTCATTCTGCAGCATCTTTTGCATGCGTCGGCAACTATTAATAAAATCCGGCATAATTATACATTATTAATAATTATACATTCTTTTTCAATACTTAATTAAAATTATGCGACGTAGAACTAAATCTAAAAGCTTCCAACTTTTTTTATCTTTTTTCAATCTTAATAATATCTTTTAACATGATATCATAGAAGGAAAAAATATATCGAATTTTTAATTTTGATCAAACTCAAAATTATAACATACGTCTAAAAATCTCAAAGAAGTTGGTTTCATTAAGTATACAATTAATAAGTTATTCTCAAATAAATAACAAATTTTTAGAAATAAGTTGTAAAATAAAAATTCCATTCAGTATGTGAAACAATAAATTAAAATGTGCACAAATAAAACATATTTCCACTTATACTTGCAGACATCCAGTACTTAAAATAAAGGACGTACTGGTATCACACATGCAGCTTTGTAAATTTTGAGTCTCGCAATATGGTACGCATTTGCCTAGACGGCATTGTCCACGTTCGAGACAACCAGTGCCATCCTTCATCGGCGGAGATCTCGGACATTCGCTAGACGCTCCGGTGCAACGCGATTCCTGTTCGCAAGTAGCGTATTGCGCGTCACGGCATTTCACGCCAGCAGGCATGTACGCACAACTCTGACAGCAAGGTGAGTTTTTGTCGCTGTTGAAAGAAATAAAACACGAACGCTATTATACAGTGTCGTGAATATAATTATAGCCTAAGGATTTTAATCACGAAAATTAAAAAAATGGTTACTTAAATATGATTCTAAGTAGTTTACCTACAAACTGCTCCTTGATTACTTCGTAGCTTACAATTTTTATCGCAACACGAATCATTATCTTCCGTTCCCAAGAGACCCGCATCACATTCCTCGTCACCCTCGACTCTCAAATTTCCGCAGAATGATTCCTCCGGCTCTGAGAAACAGCGTCCAGATTTGGCTTGCAAAACTTTCCTGATGGATCGCAAGCTGCACGGAGAAAATCTCTGTGGAAAAAGAAACACATGCATAGACTTATATGAAAACATACATAGCATAAAATATAAGATATTAACGCTTCATTTGAAAAACGTTGAAGACCAATGCATCATATTAAGATAAAAATTACAGTTTGAAAAAAAGCAGGTACTCCACCTTGTTGTTTACGTCATAGCCACTAACACTGTAGGTATACATTAAGTAGGATCCCCCTTGGCTTGCACTTGGACTGCACTCCTACAATAATATTAAAAAATTAAATTCTGGTCTCGAGACTTACAAAAGGAAAGAAAAACTTGTGTAAGACAAGGGAATACAAAAATATATTTCAAAAGTTAATATGTATAAAATATTTAATATTTTTGCATTAAGAAAAACTGCTTTTGCCTTATGACTCTGTCTTAATTATTTTCTCCTTTTAATGACTATTCATTGTTTAATATTTCAGAAATAATTTGTAGTATATACAATGATAATTGAATCATAACATACCGAGATATCTGGATCGTGCTCTGAACCCCAATTATGACCGAATTCGTGTGCTGTAACCAAGTCAGCTTCTCTTGTAATCACTCTCTGACCATAATGATTTCTGCTGGAGCTTAGTCCCGAGTTCAGGTACAATGTATATCCGTTTTTGAAATATTCTGTAGGAGAAATATTAATTTTATTTTATAAATATCATTTTTTACATCATTTTATATTGTATATATCTATTTTTTTTTTTTTTTCAATAATGTAAATGCCACTATGTACTTTGCTGTGGCATAAAGTTGAGAGTAAGAGAAAAAAAAGTGTTTTTAATATACCTGGTGTGCAGATACCACCCACTGAATTTCTACGAGGAGATCCTACATAAGCTAATCCGAGAATACCACCTTCGAATTTGAGATCGGTAAATAAGTGAGCCAAGCAGAAATCCTTATGGCTATACTCTCGACTAAACACCTATATTAACATGACAAAAGACATTTAATTTCACCGACGTTAATTAACTACAAAGTTAATTAGATTAAAATTAATTAATGAATAATTAAAGAAATTAATTTTATAAGCGTTATTATTCTTCGCAAGCTGCACATAATAACCTCGAGCAATGTACGGACATCCCATTTTTCGCGAACCATATTGTAATGCGTTTCGCCACCCCTCACTCGTGTCGGTTCACTGTGAACGACGATTTTTTTGATGACGAAACCCATTCCTTTGAAACCATCCTCCTCTTGATGTTCTTGCCATAAAGTGTCATTGTAAATCTTATGTACTCTATCGATCAAACTTATCTGTGAACACAAATTATAATTTAAACATTATTATATAATTATGAATTAATATACAGTAACTGTGTACCTTTACACTTACCAAGTAATTAATTGTAGTTTTTGTACTGCTGGCACCCATTTCCTGGTAGAATCGATAATCAGCGACCAGTAGTAATGGGCATCTTGTTTTCGTCGGTGTATATTCGTAAGTCTCCGTTTGCCTCTTCACTCTGCTACTGTTATTATCTGTTTCCATATCATCCTCAGAATTGTCATTTACAGTATAATCTGCGATGATAAAAGTTATTATCACAATGTGTTGAAAGTAATATAAAAAGCACAAAAAACGTTACAATTATTTTATAGAATTGTGCATTATTCATATCTGTAGAACCATACTTAAATTTTCTTTGACGTAACCACAGGTCTTTGGAATTCCATGTGTATGGCCTTCTCCATCTTGGAAATGCTCCCAACTGAGTTTAACGTCGGAAGATTTATAAATAATCATAGTTTGATTATCTAAATGCGAAAGATGCCTCCACGATGGCTAAAATACAAATTAATTTCTTGATTATAATAGACAAGGGTGACAAGAATACAATGGTAGCCCAAAAATTAAATGTAATTATCTAAAATATAGTTACGTTGCAAATTTTCTTTTTCTAATATTACTAAAATTATATATATTATTTTCAATAATCTCTTGTTATACAACTTTAATTTGTCTTTTCTTATTGTGTTGCTCAGTTAATTTATGAAGAATGTATCATAAATTTTTAGCTACCATATTGTATACATTTCATTTGACATAGACATACTCACTTCAATATGAAAGGTCTCATCCGCGATTGTTATGCTACCTGTCATAACACCATCATCAATGTGCATCTGAGCGTGAGATTCAATTTCTCCGAATACTCGACCATGATAAAAATTATCATGATCTGCAAGATAATACTATGAAATATAACAAACTGTGAATTTTACCCTTTTTATTAATTTGTACATTACCTAAATGTACAGTTTTCTCTTTTCCATCGCCGTTTACCTCGTACGCCTTAAAGTTGGAATGTATAACTTCTCTTCTGGGTGTCAAAATTAATCGGAAATGCCTGTGATTGAAAAAAAAAAGTTAAAATAAACGTCATTAAAAAATGGAGCACACACTTTATAATATAATAATAAACAACGTGGAACAATCTAATATCTTACCGCCCATGTGAATAAAATTCCAGTTCACTTATTTTATTATATGGGTGATAACTATGGTGAATGCCTCGCTTAACAATCCTATGTTGAAAATGAGTACTGTGAATCGTCTCATAATACTTTAAGCTTCTGTGAAGACCATCTGTTAATAATATATTAATAATATTAAATGAAAAAACTGATAAATAATTATATAAGTTGATTTGCAATAAGAAACTATAAAATAAAGTTCCTTAAAATTATCATAATAAGATATATTAAGGTAGATCCATCGTTTTAGTTATAACTAAATAATAGAAAATATGTATCTTGCTAAGATTAAATCTCAAACAGCTGTTCAAGTTTCTGATATAAAAAGAAAATAATCAAGGTATTGTTTTATTTCTGTTCAGCTTTTCTGAAAGAATATATTCATTTTCGTTTACGATTCAGAAAGATTACAAACATCACGATAGGTGTGAGAATTTTCTTTTTTCAGCTTTTAAACGAAAAATTTGCTTCTGTACTGATCGCGAATCAATTTGATAACTAAAAGGTGACAGTTGAATAAACTGAGAAATGTTCAACTTACACACAGTTTGGAGAGTAGCAAAAGCACAGTAGATAAATAGAACGTTTCGCTTCTCCATTGTCGACGAAAAAAAATAGCAACAGCAAGCAGGAAAGCACGGCTTTCCCTTGTTTGTCTCTCCTACGTTTGAGATCTTATTGTTGATGACAATCCGCGACGTCGTGTCACAATTTGGTAAGTACTTCGAACACAATCCATCAAAAAAGCAATGGCATAATTACATGTGTGGGAAACGCGAAGTTGGATTATGTCAGATCATCTGAGCATCATTTCTTTGTTTACATCGTCATGCTGACAAATTGCACGGATAATTGAGGTTATGTTCCGCCAAACATAACCACTCCCGATCTTCGATCGTCCAACGCACTAGAGAACGAAACGAACGAGCGAAATGGAGCTTACTCGAGTTTCTTGATTTCCCAAATTAATCAAGTAAAGCCTCTCAACTTCGAAGTTTTTCGGAATTGTAATTTTTAGAAATTTAGGAAATTCTGGAATTTTTTACAACTTTCATACTGATTATATTCTCCTAATACTTTGGTTTTTTTTTTAAGACTTGATTTTCGTCCTTGAAATCTCGAATTCTCGGAATCACGTTTCTTAGAATTCTTGGAAAAGTTTTGCAATTTTTCAGAGTGCAACATCTAATGCTAATTATATCAATTGTTCTCCGAATACTTCATCAATTTTCGAGACTTTTAATTTTGGATTAGAAATGGAAAGAAGAAATAAATATTTAAATTAAATGCTGAATAAATTCTTTTGCATTTCGCGGCTGTGTTCCAAAACTCGTCGAAAAAAATTATTTTGATTTTTCTTGCCGAACGTAAAGATAATATATAAGTAAAAAAAAAATATATTTATACCACAGTATATACTATGTTAAACCAAAGCTGGATAAGTTACTACATTTTTTTAAACTAAACTAAGTTAAAGTTTAATGGCTTATACAATTAAAATTTAGTAACATTTTTTTAATTTATCGATTGATCAATCGTATTATGCCCAAATGCAGTTTTACAGAGCAAAGTTGCATTTGCGCAACTAATAATGCAATTGATCAATCGATGAATTATAGTTTATTGCAAGGTTCGATAAACAATTGACGATTAGCAAGATTGTCCCGCGCGAATACTGACGCATGCGCGTGATCGTAATGCACGATCTTCGCACGAATGACGCAGTGCGCAGCCGTTGCTACAAAACATTCGACTGCATAAAATTCTCTTGGCTGTTTCCCGCGTTTCTCTTGACGTGATTCTAGGTCGCCAAAATCCGTGAAGGATACGCTGATCAACGCTGATTTCGGATATTTCCTAGAAAATATTAGTGCGCAACGTTCGGACGTCGAACTAGTCGAACGTCGCTTCATCGGTCAACGGCGATCTTCCACGCGGTCGGTGTAGTCGCTTTGTCAAATTCGCCGGTCCGTTCAGGTTAGTTCGCGTGAGCGGTACCTCTTAAGATTCAACGCACTCTTCACGTTGAGTTTCTTACGTATTTATGACATATATGCGTCAGTTTCAATTTAAAATATATATCACGGGATTTTAATGACTCTTCTTTAATCCTTCCATTCTTGTTTCCAGTTTGTCAATAATCACAATTTTAATCATCCGTTGCCAGGGTCAGCCCAATTTAGATTTACTCTTGAAATCTCAACGTTACGCTTACCTGAGAATATCTTTTCAGATTACTATTTCAAAGAATTGTCCGACAATGAATGACGATCAAGGCAACTTGCTTTGCACCCCACGACGTGCCCAGAAATGTCTTTTCGCGTCGAACAACAAGTTTAGCAAAAAAAGTGAGTCTCAAGGCTCAGAGCATACCAAAGATGACAAGTCCTCGGGAGACGAATCAGATTTGGGGCCCATGTCACCTCTGGCTCTCACCGATCGTAGTCCAAGTAGCAGTGACCTCAGCAGTTCTCCAGGCAGAGAATTCATCTCTCCGTTTGCGACGCCTGAAAAACCGACTGTCCTCAACGCGTCCGTTCTGTCCTGGGATCGTTTGAGGTTTAACACGGAAGAACGCATATCACCCTTTAGATCGCTTAAGAAGGTCACCAAAGCTGCTAGATACTCGCCGAGATGCAATTTGTTTAGGCGTTCGCCGAAATCGCTGCCATCCACTCCGGACAAGCAGACAGAATCTTTGACACCGCAACGCTCGAAGACGAACGTGGAGCAGACGAACGGAGTGGTACCGGAGACGCCGCAGCGTAGCTTCGCCAAGGAGATACAGAATCAAGATATCACGGAAACACCCCGAAAGGGCAGGACCCCTGAAAGCAGACAAATAACGCCGTTGAGCTCCATAAGTAAGACGGTACCGTTGCCGAAGCTGCATAGACGAAAGTCCTTCAGCGCGATCGAAACGAGCGAGAGTTTCT
This sequence comes from Solenopsis fugax, assembly GCA_003595255.1. Taxonomy (NCBI): domain Eukaryota; kingdom Metazoa; phylum Arthropoda; class Insecta; order Hymenoptera; family Formicidae; genus Solenopsis; species Solenopsis fugax. The sequence continues at coordinate 31,630 of QKQZ01020563.1, forward strand.
CGCCTGAACAGAAGGAGAACACGTTGAAGAGGCACGCGCGCGATCAATCGGCGGCAAAGCCGCCGAAGATGTTTAAAGCGGATGACGGCTTTGTGCCTAGAGCGAGAACGTCACTATTTCAGGAGAGGAGGAACAATTGTGACAATCTGAAGGACTTCTCAGTGAGCACAAAGACGTTTTACAGCAGCAACGTGAAGTCCGAGCGGGCTTTCGGCAATTTCAGGAGCAGCGACGTTAAAAGGAGACGAAGCTTACCCTCGCAAAGCACGAGTAAACGTTTGTCAATAAAGAAACGGAAATTTGGTAGGATAAACGCTGGCGTGTACCATGGCATCAAGAAGCCGAAACCCAAGACTAATGCGGAGGCATCGAAGAAGGAGGATCAGCAGAGTCCCACGGCTTTAAGTAACAGTCCACCTGTGGAGGAAGCTCAGCCGATGGAGACAAACGCGGTCGTGGAGAGGCTGCCTACGCCACCGATTGACGAGAATAAGCGATTTTTCAAAACGAACAAAACTGTCAGATTACATGACGCTACAGTGACGGTAAACAATAAGATCAAGCTGATGGTCGCGGACGGGAAAATTGCATTGAAAAATAATCATAATCAGAAACGCACTCGGTTCACGAAAAAGTCAAATACCGAGAACGTCCGTCTGGACGCCACGGATCTGACCGTCGACGAGCCGGAGATTGAGGCTACGCTGCAGCAAGACAAAGTTGACGATCTTCTGAAGATTCTAGAGGATGACTGGGCAAATGACGACTACGATACGATGGCACCGTTGATTCGTACAGCGAGTGCGTTTTCTCCGTCAAAATCGCTATTGAAAGATACAATTATGTCTCCAGCTACTGAGCTCAGCAACATGACTTCGACGATGAACATCAAAGATGTAGCTCCCTTGAAGAATTTTGGTAATCTTTCCCTTGACAATGCAAGCAACAATAATGGCACCGAAAAGGAAACTGGCGAAGAGAATACCGAGAAAAGATATTATCCGTTGTTTACCAAAGGATATTCTGTACCTGATGATATTTTCGAGTATGTTCCTGAGTTATAAATTTCGAATGTTTAGCCATAAAATTTTAACTTGTGTAAAATTATGTACTTCCTTGCTCTTGTTATATTAGTTTTATATTATTCTATTATCACAAAATTTGAATATTATTTTTTTTATTAATTTTTCATTAATATTTTTATTTTCATGTTATTTGTTTTTCAATATGCGATTGTTGTGTAGAAAGATATTTTAAGTCATGCAAAGATCTTGTTAAAAGTTTAAATCTCATCAAGTTTGTATCTCATTTCAATGAGATACATGCTTTAATTTCTGCTTTAGAGAGACAAGTAACGCAAACACTACGAAAGCAACAAAAAGAAATATGCAGTGGCAGCTATCCGCGAAAGGTGGTGGTGCAGAAGGTCAATGTCAGCTAGATGCCGGTCAGAAACATTTCGGCGCCACTCAGTGTCCAGAGTGCAATGTTGTGTATCAATTGGGCGAACCCGAAGATGAAAACGCTCACTTAAACTATCACAACAGCATACGGACTTTAAGATTCCAGGTACTCCGCGCCTGTGCTCGCGAAATAAATGTCATATCACTGTGGTACGATATTTAAATATTTCTGTTGCCACGCTATTTCAGGGATGGAAGAACGAGCATCTTATATTGGAGGATTCCTTCACTTCCAGCAGAATAATCTTAGTCGAACCACGTGATTCCCAACAACACTGGAAGAAGGTGCTGGAGATTTTGGACGTTGTAGATAAAGATTTAGGACTGGCAGATATAAATAGTTTAGATTACCGGAGCAAACAGGTAAAAGTCGTTTTTATTGTCACATCAATCAAAAAGTTTTTGTTATATATTATTAAATTTAATGTAATAATAGTTTGATAAAGGAAAGATGTACCTGTTTTACAGGTCTACTTGTATATTCGCGAGAAAAGCGTTATCGGAGTGTTGGTAGCGGAACATATTGAAAAAGCGTTTCGCATGATTCCTGAGCTAATTGAGCTTAATTGTTGCACCGCCGAGAGTACACCTACCAAATGCGGCATAAACGTCGTTTGGACTGCGATGAGTCATCGCAAACAGGGTATTGCTACTAAACTTCTCGACACCTTGAGGTAAATCCCGTTGTTAACATGTTGCACACGTTGACTTTCTTCAAAGAAGTCTTGCATTATTTAAAATATCTCATTCATGTTTCAGAGCCAAATTCTTTTACGGTTACGTGATGTCCTTGGACGACATAGCATTCTCAATGCCAACCCCAGGTGGTAAAATCTTTGCCGAGAAATACACAAAAACGAAAAACTTTAAAGTTTATAATTAAATCTGTTATAGTTAAGCTCCAACATTCATTCTGAATGCTGACAGCGCTGCCATTCAGTTACTTAAGTCACTTTTTGTCATCTTTTCTTTAAGTTCTTTAAAAAATCATCATTCAAAATAAATAATTTTTTCTTTTGTTTCATTCATATTTTTGGTTCTCGTTTAACAAGGAGAAAATAAAAGTAATTTTGTTTTTGCTTAAATGGCCTCAATTAATCTAAAAATTTAATTAAAAACCTGTCACTGATCAAGAGTAGTTACTTTTTTTTAATCAAATAACTGAATAACAGCGCTGTAAATGCATATTTTGAACTGTTAACGAAACACATACTTATACATTTTATATTATCTTATTTTACTTCGATAATTTTGTATTATTGTGAAACCTTTACTATAAATGTTGATATGAACGAGATCAACAGGTTTCTTTAATTTTACGAATTAATGAATATCTCTTGTTTAAATTGTTATAATTCTACACTTTAACAAGATATTTCTTTTTATAGTGAAATTAATATAAATTTAAAAATATAAAGTCAATATAATTATTAATATATAAAAATACCTTTAAATTTAAGTTAATTTATAAGAATATTAATAATTATTATTTTCAAAATAAACACATTGATCTAATGATTCCGTCTCTAATCGATTAAATGTAGAAATTTCTGCTGTTTATTTTCATATTCTTTTGTGACATATGAGCAATATATTGTATTTGACAATGGTTATAAAATGTTATATATTTAAAATAATCTGTGTTCGATAATGAAATAAACATAATGAATTAAACTGATTAAATAAAAAAATATTTTATTAACCAAACTCGAATACTGTAAATATAAATGTCTTTTAAACAAATGATAAAATTATATTAATATTGAAATTGAAAAACAAAAATAGAATATGCGTATTAACATACTCAATACTAATAAACATTGTGATACAAAATTATATATTACCATTGGTAATTAAAATAATAAGTTGAAACTATTACTAGTTACAGTGTATTCCATTTCATTCCAATTATGTCGCAGGCGAACGCATTTTAATGGTAATGGCATTTAAACTTAAGTCTTTAACGTTTGTTACTAATAAAAAAAAGAAAAATAATATTGCATTGTTCTTTGAGATTAATCTTGTCAAGATTATATGAACTAAAATCAGTATTACACACAATAGTGTTTCGTATAAAATCTGGTACTAATTTCGCATATTAAACAATGTAATTTTAATTCTTAGTATTAAGTGGCCATTAAGTCCTACGATAACGATCGCGTCTACCGCTGTTACCACCAAATCTGTTGCCTCTTAGACAAGATTGTTCTGCGTCTTTTTTCTGCTTCCATGCCTCGTATCTTTCAGCCATTTTATACACTTCTTCAGGTACTTCCTGAAATAAAAAGCGTAAATTGATCAAATCCATTCATAGAAAATTTAAAAGAATTAAAATGCTTTTGTATCTACTAACTTGATTAGCCTCTTCAAGGATATCTATAAGCGCTTTAGCATGATGCCAATCCTGTCGCGTCATGAAAGTGATACTCTCGCCTGTTCGACCTGCGCGCCCGGTACGACCGACTCTATGAACGTATTCTTCTATATCCCGTGGAAAGTCATAGTTTAATACATGTCTGAAATGAAGGCAAAATCAATTAGTATTAATGTCATATCTTGAGTAATGTAAAACGTGAAAACGCTTTAAAAACATAAAACTTACGTAACATCTTCAATATCAATTCCTCGACTAGCCACATCGGTCGCGAGAAGAATCTGAACAGCTCCACTCTTCAAATCTTCTAACGCCTGTTCCCTATCTGCTTGTTCTCTATCGCCGTGAATACTTTGGCAATCGATGTTCGCTAAAGCCAGATCGCTAGAGATATCGTCCACCTTTGACTTTTTACCAAAAAATACTATCGCCTTATCGTGAGGGCCCATTTCTTGGAAGAATTGGTGCATCTACGATACATTAATAATAATACAATTAATATAACGTCTCCGAGACAATTTATAGTCGATTCTTTATCGATATTTATATACAAATAGAATTAGCAAAAATTAGAAAAAAATATTGTCTAAAAATTCTTAATTTCCAGAAACATAAGAAAGCATTAATATTTTCATGTAGTACTAACCAAATCTGTTTTCTCGTCTTGATTAACTATATAAATTTTCTGTGTCACGGAGTGGACAGCTGCTAAGTCAAGAGATCCGACAAATACTTGAAGCGGATTCTTCATATACGATTGTGCTAAGCGTCTTACACCCTGAGGCCACGTAGCACTGACAAAAGGGTAACAAATATTATATTAATATTTATTGTAAATAATTATAATGCTACACTGATATTATATATTTTTTAATATTTTAAATAGCACCATATTTTAAAGAGACAAAATAGAAATAATTTATTTACTTTCTTTAAAAAAGTACCTAATAAGTTTCACAAATAGAAATTAAAAACATAAATTCTGAAAGAACAAAAAATTATAAGAATAATTCTTTTCTCTCCTTTAAAGAATATCATTTTAACAATGTTTAAAAAGTATGATTTATGTATACCTTGTCATAACGGTTTGCCTATCTGGTCGCACACCTAGGAGAGTCTTACGAATTTGTGGTTCAAAACCCATGTCCAGCATACGATCTGCTTCGTCAAGTATAAGATATGTTACAGCCGATACATCTAATATATTTGATTGAACCAAGTCGTTTAATCTTCCAGGAGTTGCAATTACTATTTGCACGCCTTTTGACACCGTAGCTACTTGTGCTTTGCGACTTCCGCCACCGTATACGCATACCCTTAAATAAATAATTTTTTAGACTAGCTACATTATATAACGTGAAAGATTGCAGTACTGTAAAAAGATGAAGACATATTATAAAACAAACTTACGCTTTAATGCCATGGTAAGAGTACTTTCCTACTTCTTTTTCAATCTGCAGCGCCAATTCTCTCGTCGGTGCCATAACAAGAATATTTGGTCCAGGACGCTCATCGCGAGGAGTTACCTGTCCATCGATGTGGATCAAAGCAGGCAGTAAAAAAGCAAGAGTTTTTCCTGAAATCATAATTACTCTTTTTTACACATGAGCGTATATAATAGATAGCAAAATAAAAATTGAAACCTGTCCCAGTTTGAGCGATCCCAATGAGATCTCGACCACTCAGCAGAATAGGCCACGCCTGGCACTGTATAGGACTTGGTTTTTCAAAGTTTTGCTTTCGTATTTCTGTAAGGATATCTGGATACGCCTATAATATATAAATAAAGCAATAAAAATAATATATATATATATATATATATGTTAAAATAAGAAATAAAGAAGTTTGATTGCACGAGTATGATTGCTGTATTACTTGAAAAGCTTGTTCAAAGGTTTCAACAGGATTTGGTATTTTCAGCTCTTCATCGGTGCCCCCTTCATTCTCGAAAACATGTTTAACTTCTATATTGTTGTTAGTTTTCCTGATATGAGCTACTTTTGATGCCGACATATGAGCAACGGCCGGATCTTCCTTATAAAAATTCTTTATAATAGGAGGCAAAGCTGCCCACTTCTCTTTCTGACGTTCTTCCTACCGGGAAAATTATTATTTTACTTATACAGTACACGTATTATAAAATAGTAAAATAGTTTTACATATCATAAAATAGACCATCTTTCATTACTATTTGCGAAACATACATATTCCTGATTAGCCTTGGACCAATCAAAATTAGACCAATCGATTTCTTTTTGCTCATGTTGATCTTCTGTTCCTCGTGTAGATTTTACATTTTCCTGCATACTTTTATCAATTCCACTACTTCTGTTAAATCCACTACTTCTGTTAAATCCACTACTTCTGTTAAATCCACTACTTCTGTCAAATCCACTATTTCTGTCAAATCCACTACTTCTATCAATTAATAACTCTTCTATTAAGCTCTTAGCTTGTTGCTGCGCATCATCTGTACCAATTAATGTCACAGCAGTCTGTCCATTTTCTTCTTGATGTCTGTCGATCTAAAGATAAAAGAAATAAATATAGGATTGTATATGATGGATTACACATAGCTCTCACAAATACATATTTTACTACATTGATTACGTTTGGGAAATATCTACTTACATTGATCTTGGCATTGCTTTCGCTTTCCAAAGCTTTAATCTTACTGCCACCTCTTCCAACAATTTTTCCAATGCTGTTGGTATCAACGTACATGACAAGTCCATTTGTACTATTCGAATTGTTATTATTTGTCCTAACATATTCGCGACGATATGAATCGTTATTATATGTACTTGAATCATTATTCAAGTTATCTTCAGATGATTTGTTAGAGCGTTTATAAAAGTGAGTGTCTCTTTCCCTTCTATTATCCCTCCTTTGATCATAACTTCGATCATACCTCCTTGACGACGGTCTGTTATCTTCCCAGTCACCCATTATTGAAAATAATTGATATACTTGTGCTCAAAACTAAGTCTGAAATAAACAATGTTATATCATGTATGTATGTAAAATTGATAAACATATTTGCTAAGATTGAAAGATTTTTTTTCTATTTATCATATTACAGAAAATAATTAACATTAATAATATTGTAATTTGAAAAATAAAACTGATATAAGTTCTGAGGAGTACAAAGAATGAAAAGCAAGGATCAGAACTTTCAATTGATTAAAATAAAACAGATTTTATATATTTTGTCTGTCAAATAAAGCTCTTCATCACTTTCATTAAAAAGAATCAAAAAATTATTAAAAACACACATTCAATTTATAGTTGATACATTTATAATTGTTCAAGATTTATAGTTTATTAATTTAAAAATTAAAATCAATTTGTTTCTGGTATATTTATTTAAATAAATAATTATTTAATTAAATTAAATATTTATTTATTTAAATAAAATTAAGTTTCAATGCTACCAGAAATGTTGCATAGTGATATCTGTTTAAAATTTCATATCACTTTGATAAGAAAATGGATGCCTCGATAAACTTTAGACTAATCTTTATAAGATGTCATTAATGTAGACCAACTTTAAATTTCCTTTAACATTTTTTCTGATTTTAATTGGTTGTTAATCTAATCGAGATTAAAATTCCTATATTGCCTACATTATTAGAAATGACTTGTACTCCCAACATTCCATGAAATTCATAAACGCTTTGTGGTTAGATTCCTGATATGACCTAATATCATGTTATTCCTGTATTATGCTAAGACAGCAAGACATACCTGTCCATTTCATCCTATGAGAACGAACGCAAAAGGAAAAAAAAATTCATAAAGGGAAACAACACAGGACGATGAGGGAACATTGTTTTCCGTTTAAGACGTATTATTTGCTCATCTTACCTGGTGAAATGAAAGGTATGTGTGCAAGCAGAATTGATGCTTCTCGTCACCAGTCGCAGTCCAACGCATAGCCTCATACACGATTACTGCCGGTAGTGCCGATGATCAGGGTATCCGATCACTTGCAGATCCGCTATACGTTGCGTGCGAAAGTGACAACAAAATCACGTGATCAGCTCCCGCAGTCCGTAGCTCTTGGTAGCTCTCACCAGCCACGCCGGAGGTGACCCGATGGTCTAATTAGCGAGGATGATCACGGAATGAAAACGAGCAGAAATGAAAAGCTATCGCTTGTTTCTTCTAACCGCCTGCAACTCACGTGTGCTGCTGCAACTGCCTACAACGCAATTGCCGCTTGCTGTAAGAGGATCGATTCTTTTTACACGTATTTTGTGTGCGTGTGTGTATTACATATAGGTGCATGTGCATAATGTACATTTATAGCATTTAGAAGATTAAAAAAAAAGACGAATGTGAAGACAAAATAAAAAAATTTTAATTCTTTAAAATTGCGTCGTCTACCGTGGATCACTCACTCAATCGAGCTTTCTTCTTCTTTCGTTATATGTTATATTGGTCTCCGATCTCCAAACTTGGGTCCGACAAGTGTGTGTATAATGGCGTCGAGCCGAAAGTCCCATTCAACAAACAATCTTTTCCGTTTTCAGAGATTTTGAACTTCGGGCTTTTTCCGGGTGTTTCCGGAGTCCCTTTGTCGCTTTCGTGTCGATGGCGCCCATATATGTAATACTTCTATATTGCTAGTCCCATATCTTCACAATGAGCGGGACGAGCTCCA
>QKQZ01020565.1:0-14310 GCA_003595255.1 Solenopsis fugax
TGTGTGTGTGTGTGTGTGTGTGTGTGTGTGTGTGTGTGTGTGTGTGTGTCAGTCAGTTTCGCACATCTGCTGAATTTATTTAAAAAATGTTTTGCGTGGCTATGCAGTATCAAATAGAAATAATTTTGCATAGTTTGCTAAGCTACAGTTTTATAATAATAGATATTTTTAGAAATATTAAAAAATATTTTTTCTAATCATATTTAAAGTATATATGTATATGGAAGTTATATACCTATACTTTTAAAGAATATAATATAATCATATATAATAATTTTTAATAATTGCAGTAATAAATCACGAGGCAATTATTTAGTAAAATAGAAAAAAAACCTTAAATATATTATTTAATTAATATATTTTTATTGAATTATATTTAAACGAAAGTGTATTTATAATAAAATTATATTTGATTCAGAAGAATTTGGTCAGAAAGCGAAACTAAGACTAAAAAATTTGCTGTGATCGTAAGCGTAGCTAAATAATAGACCTTTCAGTGCCAAGAACATTTTCTATGTTAGAGACGTTATAATTAATTTCTAATATGCGTATATTAACAATAATACAATAGTAATTGAGCTATCATCTTATTATTTTTTATTCCTTTTTTTCATTTTCTTTTACAATTATAGTTTTTACATAAAAATTATTATAAGTAAAAGATACATGGAAATACGTGTGAAATATTTAGAACCTATTCAAATCGATTGAATCGATTTGAAGTTTTATATAAAAGATCATTTTTGATGTGAACATTTTTAAAAATGTAATATTGTAAAAATCTTTAAAATTTGTTTTATAATATTATTGATAAAAATCTTTTTTCTTGTTTTTTAATTTATTAATATTGACGAAAATTTTATTTTATTATTCTCGTTTTTATCATTCTGATATTTTAATTGTGTTGATATAAATCAGTATAAATTTGGGAAATGTCTAAATGGCAATATAAAGGTGTGGTAAGAAAACTGGCTAGTGTTTTTGGCCTGGGTGTGCAAGTTTGCGATATGCATTTGGTGTTGGTGCATGTGTTTAGATGGGACTGTGCCCGGGTGGTGGTGGTGGGCGAGGTATGACGCGACCTGTGGTTCATATGACGGGACATCAGGTACCGGTGGCGGGTCCGCCGATGGGACCTGTGGTGCCGCATCCTCATCGAAGACCTTTGCTTCTGCAGGTGAGCAAGATTGGGAGCATTTTAACATTAATACAAGAACAAATAAATCCAAATATAAATCCTCATTTTATATTTAACTTTTGGAGAATTTTTTTCTTTTAGTATTTTAGAGTATAATTAAAAAATGAACAATTTATTTATTATCGAACATATTATATTATAATTAGAATAATTATAGCAAAATATTTTCTTATTTATTTATGTACTACAAAATATGACATATGTATATATAATGATAAATACTTAAAGGTTAAATATAATTGATAAATTTAGTTGAAAAGCTTTAATTCATATATTGAGTAAAATTTCATTATTTATTATAAAAAGAAAAAGACAGTGACATCTCCATCATTTTGAATTTTTTTGCTATATATTTAATTTATTATAGATTTTATGCACTTCTAAATGTTTGCATCCATATTGCACGAAACTAATTTTATTAACATTAACAAAATCTGTGTTTTACTAAATTTTGCTTTTTTTCTGAAAGCAACGTAATCCAGAATATTGCTTTTTCTTAACGCATTAATGTTGAAATTGTTTTGCATGTATCTTTGTGTATATTATCAATTAGATTAAATTTTCTGTTTTCGCGCTTTACTTTTTTATAGCGGAGATAAAATAAAAAGCGATTTTATTGGAGATATAAGTCCAAATTAGATTGAAACAAACTGTATCCTTATCATTTTGTACACGTTTATTGTTATTATACACACACAGAGCGTTTTACTATTTATATATATGTAGTTGTAATTTTATCTGACTTTACAATTTAATATTCAATCCTAATTCAATCGCAATTTTATAACCTTTAGCCCTTCAAAGTAGCACTCTATGTATCAAAAATCAACCTTGACTGTCAGCAGTCGTGTTCACAGGAGCAGCCATTATTGCTGGAGGAGCTGTTAGAGCAGGAGAAGCGAGAACAAGAGAAACAACAACAACAACAGCAGCAACAGCAACAGACCGATAATGTCACTGGGGGAAGTCTTTTGAGCGACAGTGATTTCGAAAAACTCAAAGCTGATGTTTTGGGTACCACGTCGCCTCCTCAAGGTATGGTACCCGTGATAAGACCACCTTGTACGGCGAGATCACCATCTGCACCTGTCACTAACTGGCAACAAAGTGGCGTAGCTGTTGATGGGACGGCAAAGCTGGTAACGGCACAAGTGGGGTCGAGACAGCCGATTGCCACCCAGACCCCGCCTGAACGTGAGTAGTCTTCCATTATTTGTTCTTTTAGTTGATTACTTAATGATCGAATTATTGATTTAAGTAAATTAACTTATTAAAATAAAAAGATAATTAAAGTTAAAATAAAAAAATTAATTAAATCAAATTATAATAACAATAATAGTTTCACGCTCGTATTGTAATAATAATGATTAAATAAGGGCCATAAACGAGCTAGTTTAATTGTGCAAATTATATTAATTTATTTAAATCTTAACAATCATAAAGACTTCGTTATAAACGGAATGTTTCGGTCTTTAATAGATTTAAACATTTTTAATGCTGAAGGTCAAGTCATCAAGACCGAAACGTTCTGTTTATACGAAGTCTTTATGATTGTTAAGACTTAAATAAATATAATTTGCATAACTAAACCAGCTCGTTTATGGCGCTTATTTAATCATCAAAATTATAATACTTAGTGTTTATTAATATTGAAACTTATTAGAATTTTCTTGTGTGATTTTACATACAATTTTTAATTTTCTCGAATTGTATGCCATTAATTTCGGTTTCAAACGCAGCACTTAAATTAAATTAGAACTGTAATATCACGAAATTAAATTGAAAATCAATTTAATATTACTGATGCCAACAGATATCTCTACGATCCCCTCCTAATCCGAAAAAAACCGTAAAGAATTTGTTGCGAAAAATATTACCTTGGTCAGGATTTGAACCTGGATCTCCCTACATTCTGTGCAGGTGTCTTAGCCAATTCGATTACTGAGACTAAGACACTTAGAGAGACTTATTGTTTTTGGGAGGAATAGGAAAGGATCGTAGAGATGTCTGTTGGCATCAATAATATTAAATTGATTTTTTTTAAATTCAATTTTGTAATATTACAGTTCTAATTCAATTTAAGAATTATGTTTGAATCAAATGTAATGGAACACAGTTTAAGAGAATTAGAAATTGTATGTAAAATCACACAAGAAACACAATTTCAGTAAAATCTAACTATGACTGTTTAGGCTTGTCAATTATTTCTGTTTTCACATAGCGATCGATGTATTCTTATTATTAAAATTTTACTTAGTTTGTTCTCGACGATAAATTTTGTCTGAATAAAATATTGCGTTTTATTTTATTTATATTTAATTTTAATAATACAGATATCTTAATAATATAATAAATTGTTTAATGTACTTGTAATGAAGACACATTTTCTTCAGACATATTCTTTTTCAAACATATTATAGTAATTTTAGTTTATTTTATACGGTTATTTGTATTGATTTAGCGAGAGTGGCTATTTTCAACATTCCTCAAAATCCAGCACCACCAACTCCGCCAGAAGTTATAGTTAATGACCAAGATCGGCAAATGCACATGCATTATGAACAATGGCTCCGTAATCAGAATGACTTATTGCTGCAACAATTAAAATATTATGAGGCAGAAGTCCAAAAACTTCGTAAAACAAGGAAGGTAAATAAATGTATAAATTAGCGCCATGTTAACTAAAATTAATTAAATATTATAATGTTATTTACTAAAATATCTTTACATTATACAACAATAGACTCTTAATTCCTAAATTTTAATTTGTACTACATTTTCTTCTTTTTTTATCTCATTTCTTTCCAGTCTCTCAATAGTAAGCAACGTCAATGTCGTAAAAATGGTACCGAACTGTCAGAGTCTGAAGCCGCTGAACTGCAACGGATTTCTAGCGAGCAAGCCATTCTTCAGAAACATTTAGAGACCTCACGTAAGCAGCACCGTCAACACGGCATATTACTTCAGGACTATCAAAATAAACAACAACAACAACGACAAACTCAATCCCAATCAAATGAACCTTGTTCTCCGTTGATGTCCCCTTCTCAACATTCTCCGATGCATTCTCCAGCGGCATTGGTCTCTCAAAGTCCTGGCCCTAGCATGATTCAGCATTCACCAGCAACTCCATCAATTGTTCAACATAGTCCAGGTACACCGCTGCTTCAACATAGTCCAGGCAACCCTCAATCGACAAATCCGGGTACAATGTCGCCTCATAATGTTCAGCAACAATCGCCAAGAATTGGCACTCCTCATTCTCAAGGTGACGAAAGTCCCTTTAGTCCTGGGCCGATGCCTTCTCCGGGTTTATGTAATCCTAACACTACGCGAATGACATCACCACAACATAGAGCTATTATTGGCGGAAGATTGGCAACTTCTCCTGGTGCTTTTACGCCAGAGACGCGAAATCAACAACAGTTGATGGTTGATCAGAGTGTAAGAGTTCATAGTTTAACTCAGAGATTTGTCAGGCCACCAGAAGGGGCGCAGAGAAGAGGAGGTATCGTTTATCCGCAATCAGGGCAACAACAGTTGCTAAATCAACAACATCAGTTGTTGCAGAGGCAACAGATTATTCAACAGCACGAAGGTGTCTCTCAAGATCAAGGACAAGGTGCTATTGTTCGGGGGACACTGCAGCGGCAGCAAATTTTTCAGCAGCAGCAACAGAATAATATTTCTCAGGATGGACAGAATGTTATTACTCAAAGAAATTTGCAAATGGTTCAACAAAGACAGATTCTTCAACAACAGCAGCAGCAGAATGATATTTCACAAGAAGGACAGACTGTTGTTACTCAAAGAAATTTACAAACAGCTCGACAACAAATTATTCAGCAACAGCAGCAACAACAAGAATGCATTTCTCAGGATGGACAAAATGTTGTTACTCAAAGATCGTTGCAAATGACTCAGCAACGACAACAAATTCTTCAGCAACAGCAATCCGAAGGTGTTTCTCAGGAAGGGCAAAATTCTATTAACCAAAGATCATTGCAAGTGGTTTCACAATTGCAACGGCAACAAGTTCTTCAACAACAAAATGATATTTCTCAAGAAAATCATAATGTTGCTGCTCAAAGAAACTTACAGATGGCGCAGCAACGACAGCAAATTCTTCAACAACAGCAACAAATTCTTCAACAACATGAAGTTGTTTCTCAGAATATTTCTCAAGAAGGACAAAATTCTATCGGTCCTAGAACGCTGCAAATGATTCAGCAACGACAGCAGATTCTTCAGCAACAGCAGCAACAACAAGAAGCTACTTCTCAGGATGGGCAAAATGTTACTGTTCAAAGACATTTGCAAATCGCGCAACAACGACAGCAGCATGAAAGTATTTCACAAAATATTTCTCAAGAAATTGGACAAAATGTTGTTCAAAGAACATTACAAATAACACAACAGCGTCAGCAAATTCTTCAACATCCACAACATGAAAACATTTCTCAAGATGGACAGAATACTGTTGCTCAGAGAAATTTACAAATAGCTCAACAGCGTCAACAGCAAATTCTTCAACAACAGCACCAACACGAAGATGTTTCTCAAGATGGACAAAGCACTATTACTCAAAGATCATTGCAACTGGCTCAACAGCGACCACAAATTTTACAGCCACAACATGAAACTGTTTCTCAATCTATTTCTCAAGAAGGACAAAATATGATCGCTCAAAGATCTTTGCAATTGACTCAACGGCAACAGATTCTTCATCAACAACAGCAACAGCAACATGATGTTATTTCTCAAGAAGGACAGACTTCTATTGCTCAAAGATCACTTCAAATAACTCAACAACGCCAACAAATTCTTCATCAGCAACATGAAGGTGTTTCTCAAGGTATTTCTCAAGAAGGACAAAATTCTATTGGTTCGAGATCACTTCAAATGGTTCAGCAACGACAGCACATTCTTCAGCAACAACAGCAACGGCAATTCTTGCAAATGCAACAACAGCAACAAAAGCCTCCCAACTCGCCGATGATGTCTCAATCATCAAATTCCCCTAGTCCACAGCTGCATCAGCAACTTCAACAAGGTTATGGTCAACCTCCAAGCTCACCCATGGTACAACAGACAACGATGGGTTCTCCGATGTTACAACAACAGTTAAATCCACCGTCACAACCTCCTAGTCCAATGAACAGGATTTCACCAATGCTTCATGGTAGTCATCACCATTCTTCGACAACTAATCAACCACCCAGTTCTCCTATGATGCCTAGAAGTCCTATGATAGCTGGATCTCCTATGCAGATGCAGCGAAGACAGTCTACGGGAAATAGCCCGGCTATGCCAGATAGACCCCAGAGTGTAGAAAATCCTGGAACTCCAAGAACACCGCATACACCTCACAATTTTGTCCAACAAAATGCTAATTTAACTATAAGTGATCAGCAACAAGTTTCTCAGCAAATTCCTCAGCAAGTTTCTCAGGAACAAACTTCTTTATCAGATAATCTTTCTAGAGGCGGAGGAAACTCCAATAATCCCTTAAATCCAATTCCTTTTCTTGATTTTGGAAAGCCTGAATATTATAAATTAGGATTGAAGGGTGGTTCATCACATGTTCAAGAACAGATTCGTCAAAAAGTTTTTCAGGAACGAGTTTTTTCGTCAGAAAATTCTACTAAAAACGGAGAAAATCTCAATAAATCTGCAAAGCCAGTGCAATTTCCTAATTTTGGACGGTTTGGATGGTTCAAATTAGGCTTAAGAGGTGGGTCGCCGATGTGGTCCAGCAAGGCAGAGAGCAGCAAAGGTGGTAAAGGATCTGAAACATCCCAAATGAAAAGAGATCAACCCACGGATGAGAAAGCAAATACTTCCACAAATCGGAAAACTACCAGAATCAGCTCGCTAGTCTGCGTCGACTACAATGACTTTGACGATGATTCGCATACACCACCACAGGCTTCGCCAACTTTGGAGGTAAAATCAGCTGGTCAAGGCTCTTTAACTTCTTCGACTTTAGATAATGGATCTCTAACTTTGGAAAGTCCTGGAGACAAACTGGAACAGCTTCCAGATACGACAGATTATGATGATGACAAAACTATAGTTAATACCGAGGTGACTTTAAGTTCTACAGCTCAGCGAGATAGTGACGATATCACCGTAATTGAACAGTTCGGCGATTCGGAACTGGTTGATGTTATTTCAGGAACTTTAGAAGGTGATATGCATGAAGAATATGTTCTCTTTGAATCTGGAATGGTGGTAGATATCTCTCCTGATAGTAATGATTCTCTTTGTCACGCTTTAGTGAATGATACTGGTCAAGGTGACGCATTGGTGCAGATTTTAGAGATCGAAAATTCTGAATCTCAATCAGAACCAATTTTGAGTGATGAAGATTTAGTCCCGTCTCATTCAAGGAATAAGAAAGGTCTTAGACTCGATATAGTGAGGACTTTGCAATCTGGAAAAAAGTTAGTCGCTGTAACTGATACTCCAGAGTCTCCGGATCAAGAAGAGCTTCGTGCTGATCCTTCTCCAAGTCCTTATTTGGATCAGTCTCCTGATCAAGAACTTATGGTATCTTTAGTAAGTGAGTCTGAAGTGGTTATCATTGACCCCACGACAAAATCTCCTGAAGACAATCTTTCTAAAGGTTCTTGTGATGAAGAGATTGAAAAAACTGATAACAATATACAAACTGATGTTTCCAAAGAAAATATATCTAATGAAGGCACGACAGATGATCAAACTAAATCTTCAAAACAAAATAAAAGCCCTACAAACTTCATTTTTTCAGACAAATCTTATACCAAAATTCCAGTTTCAACTGTACACCCAACAAATATTAATATAATAGTCTCAAAACCGACGGTTTCCTTAACGAATACTGCAATTTCTTCAAATTCGACTTCCAGTTTAATGTCTATTAGTTCTAATTCTCAATTGAATCAGGTTTCAGTTCGACCAATTGAGACAGAAGTTAAAATGGCAGATCAATTTGACTTGAAAGAAATTTCCTCGAGCTCTTTCAGCAATCAAAAAGGTGTCAAATTAACGATGGCGAGCATTGTAGCGGATGCGAAAATTGCTGCGAAACTTAGTCAAACTGCTCTGGAAAATATCTCCAATCCTCAACAAGACAAGTTAAACCCGAAAATTATCTCTGCCAATCAAATACCGAATGTATTATTCTCAGAGAAGCCTTCGACAACGTTTTTGAGTTCGCCAAACACAACGGAATCTCTGAACAATCCCACGAAATTAATATTAAGTGTACAGTCAACTTCTGTCACGCTTTCAACTCCGAAAATGTCGATTCCGGATTTGTCAAAAAAGGATATTATAAAGAGTAAGGAGAAACTAACAGAAAATCAAGAAGGCGAAATGAAGAATAAAGAGGAGAATGAGATTCAGGATAAAATAAAAAATGAGAGCGATACTTTTTCAGGTTCAATCGATGAAAAGAAATCTGATCCGTTAAATACTACAGACGAATTGGAGAGTATGTTAGAGGCTATTCATAATCCTGCAGAAAATATTGAAAATAAGAATGATACTCCAACGACGACTCTAAAAAGAATGTCACCTGTTACCGATGATCTGTCGCTCGTTAATATTCTGGAAAATGACACTGAACCGGTGGAAAATGATAAAGAACAGAACTCTTCAGATTCAGATATGCAAAAAGCAACGAACAAATCCGAAGAAATTCAGAAAAGCATTGAAGGGGCTAATAATAACAAAAATATACGTCCAAATGAGAAGAATCGTCAGGAAGAATTATGTACTGAAATTGAGAATTCCAAGCCATTTCTTCAGCATTGTTTGAGCGAAGAAAAGACTTTAATGGAAGAATCTTCTGATGATATTTTAGATATGTTACACAATATTATTTCGTCAAAACCAGAAATGGCAAACACTAGCGAGTTGAAATCGAGCCTAATTTACCAGATGCCAACTCCATTGGATACTTTGCCCTTAAATATTCTTCAGGATTCATTGATGGATTTAGAACAAGAAAATCTCGAAAATGATCAAATTTCTTCAGCTGAAGCTAAAAATGAAGTAAAAAATCAAAATGTTGAGGTGAAAAAAAGTTCTCCAGCGATAAGTCAAGCTTCAAATACTTTGGTAGTTAGTACCGTGGCACAATTACAAAAAAGCACGACAACAGTTCCTCATTTATCACCACTTTCGAAACCAACAGAATTGACTTCCAATGTGGCTAACGTGTCTCATCAACTGAGAACATTGTTATCATCCTTACAAAGTAATCAGACAACAGTAAATCAAACTGGAGTGGTCACCATGATTTCTTCAGTGAAGCCTGGAAATATTTTATCTACTTCCAACTCTTTGTCGACATTAAATTCATCAAGTAATGTTCAGAGTGGAGTTTCAACGACAAGATTAGATCAAGGTCGTTGTCAATCTAGTCTGATTAGCAACGTTTCGAAGGATTCAGAATTGAGCATAAAAGAGAAAAAAGAATTAAAGGAATGTAGTGGAGTTAATACTACAGTTTCGAAGATTAGTAATAGTGAGCAAATCTTCAGGGTGACTTCTGCTGCAACAACTCTTCAGACTACTACAATTTCTAATCTTTCAAGTACTTCTTCAGCTGTAGTTACTTCTAGAACCGTTACAACCTCTATTTCAATTACTTCAAATGCCATGTTGAATGCTATGCTGGCCGGTACTACTTCCTTGAAATCCTCGATTGCTGGTCATGGTCGAAGTAACACGGTACCAACCCAGTCTGCCAATCTTTTAAGTTCTGTTTTGCCATCGACTTCAATACAACGCTCACAAAATCTTCAGGCGATTCTTCAAGTCAGTTCAGGAGCTTCCACACCTTCTCGAGTACTAATAAATACTAGCTCAGCTGTAACCAATTCAATGCAATGTATTAGGACCATTGTGCCACCTTTGGCAACTTCTAGTGGAGTTTCAAGTACTCCCAGCATCCTTCAATCAACTTTATCGCAAGCTCCGAGTCCCCTTTTGACCTCTAATCAGAACCAGTATAAATCGTCTGGCCTTCTACCAATAGACAATAAACATACTGAACTAGAAAATCAATCGACAGTGAAAAAGGATTCTGAAGAGTCTAAAATCCAAGAGAAGAGAGAAATAGATTCCAATAAAAGTTCTTCTAACACTTTAAGATTAGAAGAATCTCAAAATGTGTTGTTAAAACAATTATTGCAAAATACAGCATGTGCCACGACATCTTCAGTATCGACGCAAGGACACAACCTGCCGAAAGTTCCTTCGTTGGAAGCACAATTGGCTCGACCAGTCTTACCTACACCACCATCTTTACTTCCTCAGTTGCTGCATGAAACCCCGAAACCAGTAATAAATAAACAAGTTCATGCAAGAGAAACTTCCTTTTTATCGCATTCAGTGACACCCTTAAAGGTTCAAAGTTCGCCAACTAAAGAAGAATCTGCTAAACCTCTTCCTCCATTATCGAGTTCGAGTACGATACAAAGAGCACAAACTGAAAACTTGAAGCAACAAACGACAAAGTTAATTCCTACTTCTTCAGTAAGTTCTTCGGAAAATTCTGCATCAAGTCAACAGCAAATTTCTTCAGCAACAGCAACAAAAACGTCTCCGAATATTTCCACGAGTCAACAAGAAACTTCTGGAAGTCAGAGCAAACTAGGAACTGGCACCAGTGAAGGGCCTCAGACTCAACAACGCGTTGCTGTTTCCATTTCGAAAGTTAGTTTGCAAACTAAGCCATTGGTAACTTCTGGAATAGTTTCAAAGAGCGTTCAATTAGTGACCAGTAACTCTAGTAATGTATCTGGGCCACAAACTCAAATTCAACAACCTCAAAATCAAGCCCCAATCGCACAGAAGCCAACAGCGGTACAACAAGTTCCTTCTTCGACTACTGTTCAGCAACAATCTGTTCAACAACAAGTGCCTCATAGTCAAGGGGCTGTCGCGATTCCACCACAGACAGTTGTGGCGTCCGTCGCCCCATCGGGTTCCAACACAGTGCCTTTAGTCGAAGTGAAGAAGGAAATCGGTCTTGAGGATGTTTTGACTGCTACAGGTACAACGCCAACCAGTCAATTGCAGACGGATACCAAAGACTTTATTACTACCAAAGAGGAGCTCATAGACAGTGCAATGGATGATAAAACTGGTAAGTAACACAATATCTAAAATGCGTCTTATTGTAATAATAAAATTAATGAAAAATAATATAAATATTGAAAACAAGCAAAAATATATACGTTATAATAGTTGAATATCTATATATTTCAAATTATATACCACAATGTGTACAATCAATTACTAGTTTTGACTTGACTGCTGTCTTCTTCAACTGCATACAATAATTAGATGATTAATCCATGTATTTATTTGACAAAAAAAAATATAAATGCACTGCCATCCGCGCTTGACTTTTATTGCTGCTTTTATAGTTTGTTTTGTTTGTTTAGATTATTAAATTAGCACATTTATTTAAAATTGATCAGTAAATTAAACGTAATAATACAAAAACATGTCGCGAAGTTTAACGACATGAAGCGATAACATGCGCGCAGATGAAACAACGAAAATAGAATCAAATATCAGAGTGATATAAAACTGATAATCCGTGATTAATTAAACTAATGAATCTCTGCGTGCGTGCGTGCGTGCAACCTATAGGCTAATAAACGAGTAAAAATATGATGTGGCTTAAATGTATTTATTTATAATATTGTTGAATCGCGATGGAACGTTTCGACCTTACTTTGTCCTCATCAATCGTGTAATACTCGACGTAAATCTAAATAAGTTCATAATAACATAGTTAAAAAAATTATGCACTAATAATAAAATTGATAGTCTCTACAAATATTTGTAAATCGTTAAAATCATGAAATGGTCCATTGCATCAAGATCGGACGCTACTTTTTTAAATTATAGAAAGTTCCATAATATGCGATAAGCCGACATTTAGAACAATAAATAAATGATAATAAAAACAGTAGGTGAATTTATAAACATTTACAAGATTCTTCAAACTGCGCGCCGCATATTTGCCGGACTTGTAAATTATGTAATATGTTTAGAAATTCATCTAAAAAATTATTGAGCACTAAGAACTATTTTCGACTGGTATTGCCATTTTTGTTATTTAAATGTGTTGGTACACTTCCTGGTCTCATTAGGATTTGTTTGTATTAAAACAAATTTCAATGTCGCCATAAATTTATCGGAATATTTATATTTTTAATATACTAATTTAATGTACTGTTAGTCTAATGCACTATAATTTAGTATATGTTTTAGTGTTTGAAAGACTTACAAAAGATAATTTCTGTAATATTTGTTTCACGTACATGTATTGTTGTCACTGCTTTCCGGATCATTTGACCGCGAGACGCCGATCGGAGCACTCTGCACACTCAAATTTTAGGTAACCATACTCTTAAATAACGAATATTCGCTGTTGTTGTGGGCCTGGGGCCGTATTCTTGAAAACATATGAATAACTTTTATATACGAAAGTTAGCAAAATAGCCAATGGGAGAAAACCATCGAATAATTCTATTGACTTGACTACTCTGCCACTTTCGTATATAAAAGTTAGTCGCATATTTTCAAAAATAGAGCCCTTGGTCTTAAAATTTGTGCCGAGTCATTTTATATGTCGGCATGCATAGTAAATAACCGCAGCATTGATTGCGTTCTTGAAATTCTTCCTAGAAACGTACAACCAATTTTACAGATATCTATAAAATTTTTCTTAGACAATGAAATTTCTGAACTTAATACTCGCTCAAGTTAACAGATATTTTAGGAATGAATCGGACTTACAGTTTGTCACCAAGAGCGTTGGCAAGATTGCTTAAATAACTACTAGATAGCTCTGCTGTATGGTATTCATTGAAGGGTAGGAGAGAAATGGTGTAAGAAACAAGATGTGCTCCATGAAGGAAGATTAAGGAGAGGGAACTGCAGAGATTGAAAGTGGTCACGAAAAATGTTCCGCGTTCGGCCAATGGAATAATTTGGACCGTAGCGTTGCCATCTTGGACTGATTTTATCCTTGTTGTTCACCAAATGTTAGACAAAAATAAAATGATACATGCTGGCATACAGTCTGGCATTCGTGTCCTGGAGTATTTTTGGTTAAAAGGTTAGAAGTATATGTTACAGTGTTACAGTGTGAGTGGAAAATTTTTTATATAATGTAATAAATAAAAATAATGATATAAATGTTTTAAATATAACATGTAATGTGTCAATAGCTATGCTAAAATAGTATATAAGTAAAGCTAAAATAAAAATAAATAAGAATGGTATGAAAAGTATATAATTGTACAATGTTTGTTATAGTTAATGTCATGAAATCTATTTCAGAGGAGAGATTGCCAGAGTGTGTAAATATATAACCTAACCTAACCTAACCTTGGGTTAGGATTGACATATGTTACATTTAAAACGTTTATATCGTTATTTTTATTTATTACATTATTAAACAATTTTCCATTCATACTGTAACATGTATTTCTAACTTTCACCGAAAATACTCGAGGACACGAATGCCAGCGTGCATCATTTTATCTCTGTTCAACATTTGGTGAATAACAAGGATGAAATACTGATCCAAGATGGCGACGCTATGGGCCAAATTATTCTGTTTGACTACACGGAACATTTTTCGTCAACTTTTTTCTCCCCAGCCTATGCAGTTTCCTCTCCTTAATCTTCCTTCATGGTGTGCTCATTCCTTGAACGCATTTTCGTCACGTTCATCACGATTCCGCCATCTTGACAATCACCAATAAAAACGCGACAGGCTTCGAAGTGCCACGATATAGAGGTTATACGTGCAGTTTTTGCAGTGGTTTATAGCGCTTTTATTATTTACGTTCGAGAAGTAACATTTTTTATTTTTAATATTTTAAAATGCCGTCGTGTGCGGTAAAAAAGTGCAAAAATAATTCACGAAATACCAAAAATACCGGTGTAAGATATTTTTCATTTCCAAAAAAGAACGAAATGATAGAAAAATGGAAAGTATTGTGTAAGGAAAACGTGGATCCAAAAATCGGTATGTATAGGGGAGACCAGGGCTATTCGTTAGGTGGGGTAATTCGTAAAAATGGAAATATCTT
>QKQZ01020577.1:0-19469 GCA_003595255.1 Solenopsis fugax
CACAATAAATGCCCAATTTTTGATAAAAAACGGCGGAAACTTATTTGTACACCTAATATATTTCAAAAAAGTAATGTTTAATTGAAAATAAGTGCTTAAGAGAAATGTTTAATATTTTAAGATATTAAAATGTTTCATTTTTGTCTCTATTTTTTAAATACAAAAAATATGTTAGTTTAAAACAGTTTAGATTTAAGACAAAACGTTTAAAATAAAAATCTTTAAATGTTTCTATGTTTCAAATCTAAATACCGTTTAAAATTAAAATTTTTAAATGTACAAAAAATGGAGATAGAAATAAAATATTTTAATGTTTTAAAATTCCTTCTTGAGTTTACTTTCAGAGAGAAAGAGAGCAATAATGATACCGCAATTATTATCGATCCACAATAAAGCCCGTCGTGGTATCGTCGAACGGATTTCAATGTAACGCTTGTTATTGTTCTTGTAACACCTGCTATTATCGCACGAACGAAGCGCACGTGTGATCGCAATCTTTCGAGAGTTGTCGTTTCCATGCGATTTGCATGAGATGCAACTCTGCATGTAGTTCTGGGGAATACGGGCGCGATCATCAATCAGTTAGACGATTTTCTACAACTTCCCTTGTACAACACGCTGATATCTACCTGTCTATATACTGCTCCATAGATCTCCAATCGCGTTGCAGAGTTACCCAACGCGGGGACAGGCGGAAAAATATTAACTGGCCTATCACGCAGTTCGTGTAAAATATCGCGCCTGCCGTAGCAGCCGTAATTCCTCCTAAAATCCAATCGCACATCTTAGAAAACTGATGGTTTCGAGAACAAAATGCTGAGATAATGAAATAATAAAAAGTATTATATGGTATAATATAAGTAATATATAAGAATGAGCATAATATAAAAAAGGAGCGATTTTTTATCTCTATTTGTTTTCATATCGTGAATTTTATATTTAGTTCAACTTTAAAACATAGAGAAAAGTCACCAATACTGACCTACTACTCCTAAAGCGTTACCTCCGTATTTTTTGGTAACTAAATACTTATATTAATACTGATAAATTGCATAACTCAAAATGTGTTTAGCCGAATAAAATGTTAAATACCAAAAAAAAAGTAAAAATGAGTTTAATAAATGAAGAAGTACCTACGTGTAATTAAATGTTAAAATATACTTTATAAAAGTTTCGAAATGTTCAAAAGTAAAAATGTTATAACACAATTGTCAGCTATTGGCATATTAGCGCCACTACATAACGGAAGGCTATTAAATAAATGATCCACAACTATTATAATTACTAGCATTTGGTCACCTAATAACGGAGATAATACGGGTGCTGTTATACCCACACGGCCCATAATACCACCTTTTCCTCTATTACAAAAATTGCTGTATCATCTAATAGAGAACACTTTCTAGTTTGTATTTGTGTTTTTAAAGCTTTATTTTTAACTTCTATTTAAGAAATATTTTCCAAAAACAAAATAGGATGTCTGTATTGACGACTTTCTTTTAAATCTTACTAACGATGAAGCATAAAACTGAAAGATAATTTCTACATTCTTCGTAGTTTCTGTCTTATTTATTTCTGGAAAGAGAATCTGCTGAGAATTTCGCTTAACTTTACTCGTTATCTTCCTGCGTATCGTTATCGTTCACTATGTAATAAAACTGCATTATTCTTTGGATAGATGCGGCATGGCGTGGCACAAAGCGTACTTATCTGTTTACCTTTCACTTCAAAAGTTAAGGAGTTCAGTGTTTTTATCATATGCAAAATCGATAATATTGCCATAACTAGCACCATCGTGCTTATGAAAACGGCGTAGATGGTGCGAAACGAAAATTTCACGAACTTCAACTGCAGAGGGCTCGGCCTACATATTCCTGAAACTGGTAGAATTCCGAACAATTGAGCCAATGTTAAAATCGGCCCTATCGCACAGTGGAAACTTTCTGGATCCTGCAAAGTAGTTTTCATTCCATATTATTTTAATTTTATATCGCATGTAATACGAATCTTTAATACAACGAGTAATATGAGTAGCAATATAAAATGTATCAGATTATTTCTTGTCCTAATGAAATAAACTGCAATATTTATGAACCGTTGGCAATGATGAATTAAGATACGGAGACAATCTGTAAATCTCTTAGCATTATTGAAACGTTTATATATTTTTAAATATTCTTTAAAAAAAGAAAATAAATTTATTTAAACTTGGAGAGACTCTTATTGCATAAGAAGTTTAAAAAAATTGGAAATTAAAATTGAAATGTGTGTGAAAGATTACAAAAAAATGAAAGTATAAAATGGAAATAAGTGACATATATACAGTGACAAAAGTAATTGTCTGAAATGAAAAGTTATTTAATATTACAAATTTACCAAAGACTATAATTTTGTAAGGAAAATTAGAGTGAATAGAAGTGAAAATCCTTGCCAGGGGTGCATTACAAGTATGCTTTTGATTGTAATATAAAATAAACTCTCAATATCTTGTGTGTTTGAATTTTGTGACTGTATATATTTTTTATCTCAAAACTATTAATTTAAAAAAAAGAGTCCAAAAGACAAAAACAAAAAATTGTTTAGAACTATTCAACGATCATATAAAAAAATAAAGTGTATATACATGTTTTTTCGCAGAATAATATAAGGAATCGAATTAAATCATTTTCAGCCATTAGAACGTTGATTAAACAGTTAGTGAACAGAAAATGGGGATAAACCGTTCGCTTTTTAAAATTTCCTTAACACTCGTAATATTCATGTCATTTGTCCTTGTTTGATAGACAATAAGGATGAAATAATTCCAAAAGTATTAAGTGGAACGCACTCTAGCTATATACGCTTTAGTGCGCGGTTACTCACTGGACTATCAAGTAATAAACATTCAAAGTGAGTTTGTGGTTCCCGAGAGTCTAGTATGTAAATGGCGTAATTTGTTTTAAAGTAAATATTTTTCTAATTTATTTTGTTTTATGTTCATAATGTTATATATTTATTGAAAATAATATTTGTTCAATATTTATGAGTTTTTTTTATCTAAAAAGTTATTTTTTTTTTACTCGGAGATCGACCGAGAAAATAAAAGTGCTCGTGAATAAACTAATTTTGCAAAAATAAAATATTTTACACTATCTTAGTTTTGTTGAAAAAATTAAAACATCTGGTCGCTAAATTTTTTCGTGGTTTTAAGTGTGTTCTTTCAGAATTTTTAAGAATTTTCAAATCGGTCTCTAAATAAAAAAAATATGATTTTTAGAAAAAATAATTTGAAAAAAATAAAAATAAAAAATTTATCATTTTTATCTTTTACAGTTTTGTTTAAAAATATTAGAATATCAGATTGCCAATTTTTTTTTAGTATGTACTTTCAAGTATATACTTTCAGAATTTTCAAATCAGTCTAGAAACAAAAAAGTACGATTTAAAAAATAGTGCTCAATCGAGATTTTTTAAGAATTTTCTTTATTTTTAAATCTGTATATCTCGAAGCTCTTTAATCCTAGTTGAGTTCTACAGGCCTGGTTCTTGACATTTTCAGGATTTATAATAATATTAATATTTTAAATAAAAATAAAGATTTAAATAAAAAAAGTAGAATTAATACTTTGCAATTTTATTTAAATCTTTCGATTTGATTTTGTAAATAACAGTGAATTTTTCAGTTTAAATACAAGTTTGCTTTTGAAGGAAGTGTATCGCTGGCAAAGATTTTCGAATCATGTTTTCCATAAAAATTATAATATTTGATAAATTTGTAGCATAAGATAAACTCTTAATATTCTGTGTCCGGACAGTTAGTTTCATGACTGTATATATATTTTCTTTCTTTTTTTTTTAGAAATCCACTTTTCTAACTTTCTTTTACATTGTCTATAATGTTTTCTTCGAAATTTCGAAGAATAAAACTTCTACAGTATATAAGACAGGCAGTCGATTCTTTTTACGATACTTACATTGTTGCTCGGGGATAGAATTTGCCCGCTAAGAAAACCACTCTGAAGAAATGGACGTGTCCTCAGTGGAGGGTGAGAGTCCGAAAATTGGGTTCCAATCATCTGCACCTTATCGTTTCTCTGCCGCGTCAAGAACGACAAGATCTTTTGGAAAGTCATGCGACTTGGTTTAGAATTTGTGCTAAGTATTCGCTTCGTCTTCAACGTCGTGTCGTTGCTGATGTTTAAAGAACCGTCCATTTTGCAGACATCCTGATACGATTAAATTAATTACTTTATGAAAAAAACGTACTAAAAAATAAAATCCTTTGAGACTTATATCATTTAAAAGAAACATAAATTCATTATTATTTGAAATAGATTGTTAAAAGTTAATTCGTAATATCGCTTAGGATTAAATTGAGCGGCTGAAGGTTTTTCAGAAGTCGCATTAGGAAACAAGACTGAATGAAGGATGTAATCGCGCTATATATAATTCTTTATATGAACATTAAAAAAACATTAAATATTACATAATGTAATTGCTTGTTTCGTCTCGTTGTAGTTTTGTATACTTTTCCAAACATTGGTAAATAGTAATTAATGTAATAAGACGAAATAAAAATTAATGTAATAATTAAAAGTGATTAATGTAATTATGAGCACATTATAAACTTCGTACGTACAAACAAACACAAAAACACTTCTCCAAGAAAAGCGATTATTCAATTTACATTTTTTTCTTCTAGTAAGTATAACGTTTTCTTCTAGTAAGTATTATTTTTAATAAAGGATATTTTCTTGATAATTGTTTTAAATAAATATTGATTGAAGAAGTAAATTATATTAGAATTTAGAATATATTTCGAATAAATTTGATGCTGATAATGAACTTATAGATTTGCCGATACATGTACGTATGAAATATTTGAAAGAAAATAATATATATTTAAAGTTCAAGTATATATATTTTTCTCTTTCAGTATGTAGGTACTGAAGTTTATTTTAAGTAAATACTACTTGGTTCAAGAGTAAATGATGAGTGTCTTTAAGGCTATTAGAAAAGAAAATATTCTTTGTGTAAAGATAACCGTTATTTAAAAGAAGATAAACAAAAATTGATTATTTTTCATAGGATGAGAATATTTTTCTGCATGAATATTTGAAAAATCGTAATGAGGAAAATACGCTGACCTGACATGTAAATAATTTCAATAATTTAAGGAAACTTAGAAGGTCGAAATTTTTTGTATTCTGACATTAATATTAATATCGAAATCGATACCAATATTTTTACGCACGTGTTAAAACAAAGTGCATTGATGCGTTCGATTGAGACTAACACGATAACTTGAGCAATTATTTATCATGTCATATCATTGGATACGAATGAGCCATTGCCATCTGAAAGGGTTGGTTGTTTGCATAGATGTAAACCTGATATGTTGACGCAGACAGCTGATTCTCACATTAAGTGCAACGTCATTTCATGTTCATTTATTCGTATGGCTCTTGTCAAACATTATTAAATGACTATCGCATGTAATTTCCGAGTGGAATCCCATGTCATCCATAAGCTTCCGTTGCAACTCATTCAGGAAATCATAAAATAGCACGTGTGTTTTACGCATCGTTGAAGAAGAGAACGAGAGGAGTGACAGTAATCCACAAAGAAAAATAATTAATAAAATCAACAATTTATTGTTTCATATATAAGCAAGAATATAAAATCTTGAAAAAATTTATAATCATAAACAGATATAATTTACTAACATGAATACATTTTGTTTCTTCATGTGAGCAAATTACGTCTATTTATAAATTATTCCAAGAAGATTTTGTATTCTTCCTTATATATGAAACAAAGAATTGTTGATTTGATACTAATTTTTTTTTCTGTGCATAAATATCTGTGCAGTTATATCATAGAATTCTACGGAAATTTGTAAAAATATAAAAAATTAAAGTATAAAGAGTAAAATAATATAAAATTATACAAGGAATTATATAAGGAAATAGAAGGAAAAAGAAAACACTTTATATAAAAATATAAAATTATATAAAAGATCTTTAACCCTTAAACACACCGATCCAGTAAAACACGGAAACACATTTTCGGATCTGAGAGACTTTTTCAACTTTGAGAAGCTATAACTTTGATTACAATCAACATTTTTCAACAATTTTTTTTTTAAATGAAAGTTCAGAATCTCAGAAATATGACTGCATAATCGGCATTGCCGAAAAATAATTTATTGTAAAGTTATAAATAAAAAACCATTAAATAAAAATGAGAAATTGGTCAAAAATCCACTTTTCCTTCAAAAAATCATATCTTTGCAACAAAAAACTTTTAAGGACTTTACAATACGGCGTTTTAAAGCTCAAGAATCATACTTTAAAAAAAAAAATTATGTCATTGTCATTTCTATAAAAAAATATACTTATGTAATAAGCCGAATATGAGGTATTTTTGATTAATTCGTGTCTAAAATTGAAAATTGATGTGTTTCATGATATATTTCGGAAAAGCTCCCTTTTCTACAGCACTATATAGTATTCTAACTTTAGACAGAGTATATACGAGTAACTTTAGACAGAGTATATCCGTGAACGGATCTGTTTGAACGTATTTTGTCCAGCTTTTTTTATGTAAAATACTCACAAAAAAAGTTTTAATCACACATTATGTTAGTCCCACAGACCCTAACAAAACTTTGCTGCCGTGCCGTTCGAATTCCAGATGACCAATAAAGTTGATCAACCATATCAATCGAAAGAAGATATTTCAAACCTCCTAATCCGAACCTCCTATTTTCTTCCGTCTTTACACAGTAAGCGTTCGAAGCTTCATATGGGGTCTCTCTCACCTACTTACGTGTTTAAGGGTTAAAGATAAAATTGATTTTTATTTAAAAAATTTATATTTTTATATTTATTATTTATATTAGCATTTGTCACTCAGTGAGAATATTAAATATAGACTTAATTATTATTTTTTTAAAATGCTTATTTTAAAGAATAAACAAAGCAGACACAATAAATTGCAGTGTTTCTTTATATAAAAAAATAAAAGAAAGAGTATTCTTTCTAAAAAAAGGAGAAAAAAAAGAAAAAAGAAAACACCAACAAAACAATAGGATAAGACTATATATTCAATTTAAGCATCAATATGTAACAAAGAATAACATGTTACTCTCTCTTCGACCATCACGAGTGTTGGTATAACACATTCAGTAATGAACGTTCTTTTATTGTATGCGGAAATATTGAAATAGTAACATGTATAATAGATTGTGGGGATACCATACAAATTGAAGAAAGGGTAAAAAGTTCAATTCTTATAAAATTGAAGGGTTATATCTAGTTGTAAACTTCATAAAATTGATTTTTGGGTTTTGAAATTTTTTTTAAGTATATATTTTCAAAAAAATTCCCTATAAATTTCAACTCGATCAGACAAAAAACGAAATTATGCAAGTTTGGAGGTAAATACTACCGCTATACCGGTTTAAATATTCGGAGAAATTATATAACAATAATTGCATCGAGCCTCAAAAGCAGTCACTTTCTACGAGTGTATGAGGTAGTGTTCTATATCAATCAGTGAACTATAATCTATACTGGAATGTTAAGTCCAATAGGAAGTAAAGAGATAGATGCGGGACGAGAGAGGGAAAAGAAGTACATTCCCATCTCTATCTTTTGAAAGATAAAAAGAGACTAGAAAGAGACAGGATTCTATGAGTACAGTTTATACTTGGATTAGTAAATACTTGAAAAAATCGACAGATAATAGTAGAACAGCATTAGCAGTCGGGCAGTACACTCGAAAATTCTATCGCAGCATTTTATTCTGTGATCTCTTGTTTTATTTATCATTATGGATCACACATCTAGAAAAGGATTTGAGACAATCGATTAACCTGCGAAAATCGAGGGCAATAGAAAGGAAGTCTGCGAATCCGAAACAAATATAATGTAATGAAGAGAGTTTTAGTGTATCGACAAAAAAAAAATAAAAATGCAAGAGGACATAATTGTATTAGAAGATTATTCTATAGAATATAGAATATTAAGGTATATATTACTCAAAATAA
Source organism: Solenopsis fugax (assembly GCA_003595255.1). Classification (NCBI taxonomy): domain Eukaryota; kingdom Metazoa; phylum Arthropoda; class Insecta; order Hymenoptera; family Formicidae; genus Solenopsis; species Solenopsis fugax. The sequence continues at coordinate 8,033 of QKQZ01020577.1, forward strand.
CAACAAAAACTTGAATCAACTAAATTGGAAAATTTATCCGAAAATCATTCCAAGCGGCAATAAAACCGTAGAAATAGTTGTTTATATCGCCGCCGGTATATTTAACGAAGGTAATGCTGTATTTCTTAAAATGTTTCAAGCTATTGTATTAAGTGAGTAGTGGCCCCAACGCTCACAGATACGTCGAAAAAGAAATCCTTACGCGCATCAAAATTTCGGATTTTGGCAAGCAGCAGAGGATTCAAGAGGCAAGAGCACTTCGGCGATAAGTTTAAATTGAAAATTTGAAGGCTGCAATTGATTTGGAGGATTTACTATATGACCCTGTGTGTGTGTGCGTGCGTGCGTGTGTGCGTGCGTGTGTTTGTGTGTGTGTGTGTGTGGAATAGACGATTCCGTGTAAGTTACAAAATTTGCATTTCCTTCGATTGTAAACTTAACTTGAAGCTTTAAACGCGTTTTTTTCAAAACTGCATTTTTAAAATCGGTGACCAAAATATCTCGAGAACCGCTGCATCAAAATAAAACTTTGTAAGCTTCTTTAATACTAAAAAAAATCTAGTACTCGATCGTAGCTTTTTTTGCGTTTTTTTTATCGAGTTTAAAAAACGAGCAAATTTTTGTCGAAAATTTATACCTTCGATTTTAAACAGCCACCATTTAGTAGCAAATTAAATTTTCGAAAAAATGGATTATTGGTCACTAGATAATCTTGCATTAACTAAATTTTTCAGGTTTCTTTGATTTCAGATAACCAGCTCAAAGCTAGAATGGTCATTGCAAAACGCTTCTAATAAAAACTGCTCCTGAAAGAATGCTCATATTTATCGATATTTTACTATAAAAATATTACTGAATTATTCTTAAAATACATATATTTGAATACATTAATGTTTGTTTCGAAAAGTCTTCAAGTTTTAAAAAAAAAATATTCTCAAACCTACGTGTTTTTTTGATGCAATTAGAAATAACCCCTTAATGTCATCAATCAGCAGTGAGCAAGAATAAAAGCACTTCAGAGCAGTGTACTCTTAAAATAATTAATGTAAACTAAAAAATTACAATGTCCCAAAATTTAGTGTGGCACTATTTCACCCTACATAGACGACCAGTAGCAGAATGCAATATATGTAATGAATTCTACCATAGTGAACAAGTGCTAAATTTAGAGACACATTTGATACGTGAACATCCAGAAGTAATAACAGAAATACGTAAAAGTATTAGACGTGCCGATTTAGCAGAATATTTTATATTCGTAGGAGATTCCGAAGCAAGATGCGTTATTCACAATTGCATTGTCAACATATTTCATGGAATAGATAACTTAAAAGGTCACTTGAATAATCACGAAAAAAGTGAACATACAAAGATTCCTAGAAATGAACGAAGAAATACCAACCAAACAGCTGCAGAAGACAAAGTAAATATAAGTGCTAGTAATCAACCAATTAATGCTCTTTCGCAAGACACAGCTCATAAAATATTGTCATGGGGTAATCCTTATAACTTGGTATGGCGATATTTCAAACCAGATAGAAAACCTTATGCAAAATGCAATATCTGTAAAAAATACTGCAAAGGTAGAGGTTTGTGCAAATTTGAGCGACACTTGCTATGTTGTCATACAGAACTAATAGATGAAATACGATGTGAAATAGATGAAGAAATTAGGCGTCTCAATCTATCACCATATTTTGTATGCGACACAAAACTTCCTCGAATAAGATGCAATGTTGATAATTGCATTACAATTTCAATATATTTCATGGAACAAAAGGATTTAAAAGACCATTTGAGTGAATATCATGAAAATATATGTATAAGGACATTTATGCCAAGAAATAACACAGATGTAATGACAGAACAAGTAGCTGAAGACAGCAATGAAGGTATACAGCAATTAATAGTCGCAGAGGACAACGCAAGTACAAGTGCTAGTAAATAACCGCCTGATGCACCTTAGCAAGACACAGAAAATCTTGAAAAATTGCTATGGGATAATTCCTATAACTTCGTATGGAGATATTTCAAACCAGTTAGAAAGCTTCATGCAAAATGCAATCTTTGTAGTAAGATCATAAGTAGTCGAGGATTACAGAACTTAGAGTCCCACCTAATATTTTGTCACCCAAAAGAACTGTTTATATTATAAAGTACAATAAAATAGAAGATAAAATTAGGCATTTCAATCTATCATCATATTTTGTACACGACACATTTTGTCAACTAAGGTGCAATATTGGCAATTGCGTTCACAATGTCAACATAATTCACGGAATAAGTGGATTAATAAAATATTTGCACAAGTATCATGCAAGTATGTTTACAACGATTTTTCCACACATGTAATGACAAAATCAGTAGCTGAGGAGGATAATGCAAGTACAAACGTTCATGATCTGCGGCCTGGTCCAAGTTAGCAAACGTAACAGAAAATCAAAGACAATAGTGGTAAATATTAAGAATATTGTGAGGCTGGGAGGTGGCTCCGTCTAATAATATCGATATCGATGCGCGCGCGGTGGAAAAAGAGGGCGCTCTATATAAGAGACCGTCAAGAAGACGACCGATGCTGAAAGAAGACATTCGAGTTACATACTTGAGGCACTAGCGGTGATGGAAGCTTTAAAGAAGTTTCGAGTTTATCTGCTAGGAAAGCCTTTCGAAATTGTAACTGACTATTCAATTTTTCAGTAGACTCTATGTAAAAAGGACTTAACACCTTGAATTGCATGATGGGTGTTGTTTCTCCAAGATTTTGATTACATAACGGAGCATCGATCAGAACCTAGGATGAAGCACGTGGATGTTCTGAGCAGGCAACTAATAATGAATGTTGTTATAGCCATGACATTAAGCCAAAAATTAAGAAGACTCAAGACTCTGACGAAGATATATATATCATCAAGTAACGCTTGGAAAACGCTCCCTATGAAGAGTACCACATGCGCAACAATTTAGTTTACAAGCAGGTAAAAGGCTATAACTTATTAATAATGTCAAAATCAATGCAAGCCGAGATCATAAGATGTGCTCATGAGAAAGGCCCTTTCTCAATCAAGAGGACTGAAGAAATTCTCAAACAAGAGTTTTACATTTCTAATCTACGCGGAAAGATAGAAAGGTGTATCACTAACTACTTAAAAATGTATTCCCATCAATAAGAAAACTGGGAAAAGAGAAGGTTTTTTGCATCCACTGACTAAAGAAGTACCTCTGCATACTTACCATATCGATCATTTAATATCTCTCTAGTCTACGAGCAAAAGTTATAAGCAACATTCTGGCGGTAATCTACGTCTTTATAAAACTCGTATAATTATATCCAGTAAAGTAAACAACCTCGAAAGAAGTTATAGAAAAATTTGAACTGCAGAAAAGTGTATTTAGAAACCCCAACTGTATCATTTCTGGGACAGCCTTCATTTCCAACTAGTTCGAAGACTACTGCCGCCAGAAAGATATTAAATACATGAAGATCATCGTCGGTTTACCAAGAGCAAACGGTCAAATCGAGAAGATAAATCGCACCAAACATGTTAAATATTATATGTTCATGCGATGTATATATTCGTATTGTACGATTATTTGGGATTAATAACGTTTTTCATGAATCTTTGTATTGAGTTAAATCTATTAGAATTGCTAATCCTTATCTGTTATGAATATATTAATAGATTAACGAAGTATTATATTTTGAGATATTTGTCAAGCATTTTTTAATTCAACTAGACAAAACAGGCACGCGCTACAAAGCTTTTAATATTACATAATTTCATTCAAATTACATGTCTTTTTTTATGCTGTACTACTATTATAAAAAATATATCGAATATATCGAAGTTATTGTTATCGTTTTTCCGCGATGCCGATTGGTTCTCTCGCTGCGCTAACTTCGTGAGCGGCTGTCATTGCGGAGATCGCGTATTTTGACTAGTGTAATATTAAATTTATAATTTGTATAAAATTATGTAATATTACAAAAGCTCGATCTATAACGCGCACGTAGTGCGCGCCTATTTTGTCTAGTAACATAAAAATATAACAAATACAATAAAGGAAAGAAAGGGATAGAATATCATTTCGTTTTTTAATGTAACTCATTGTCAGTAAAAATTAACGCAACACAATTCTTATTAACACCAGTTTGTTAGCCATAAAGTTCAATCAATCATTACGTTTATAGAACGAACGTAATTTACAATTTATTGAAGAAAAAAAGAATGCGTTTGTGAGATAGAACGCGTTGAGGAATATTAATAACTGATGTCATAAAACGCATTTTTAATTATAAAAAATCACAAATTAATGCTCCTTCGTAGATCTTGCGCACTCATAATAAGTGCCACAAAATAGATTTTATAAAGATTTTATCAAATATAATTTATCTAAAAAAAAAGTTTTTGTTTAATAATTTCTTTGACTTAAAAAATAATTTTCTAAGTAATTTCTTTGTAAACATTATATATGTAACTTCCACTATGAAGCTGAAAGCAGAAGCGATCTTACCGCTCGTAATGCAAATGACTCGCGATCATCTCATGACTCCTCTGACTACCGATGTGATTTTATATGCAGAATTCATATATACAAATTACGGCATACATTAAATTCAATTACATTATTTGAAAGTCATGTTCAAGGCTTTCAAGTTAGACTAACATAAAAAAAATAAATGTCTAACATACTTCTCCAAATTACATAGAGAGTACACTTGTAAAAATCGTTGCTATCTATATGTATAAAACTAAAATTCAACTTTTATAAAAACGCAGTGAATACTAGTGACCAGTAATCATCTTAAAATGTCAATAGAATGTAACGAAATAATTTTAACAGTTGCTCTTAGAATTCAACATGAATTATATGAGATATTACGATATATCTCATCATTCTACACGTATCTCATGACCCTCGTCTTTCTTCTATTAATGTTTTATGTTTTTCTATTGATATTAGCTAGTGATATATGTAGAAATCTACTTTGTTTTGCGAACACATCATCGCGTTACAAATATCGGATATTGTACAAGAATAGTTTACATAACTCGTATTTTTTTCTTTTATTGAAACTACACGTTAATTCAAATTGATTCTTATCAACCGTTTATTGTTAATCTCCCTTTGACATCATAAATGATCATTTTCATAACCTGGGAAAAATTTTTTCATGTATAATTTATATATAAAATATGCATGAAAATTATACGATAATTACATATATATAATTGTATATAATTGTATATAATTATATGTATTAAATATAATGATTGCGCATAATTTCATGTAATCATTATATACAATTATATATAAAAAAATTTTTCCATGGAACGCAGTCCTCTTTATATCGTACTGCTGGTGTATGTTTATGACTGCCCTGATAGCATAGAGAATTCAAAAAGCATAAAAAAAGAATTCAGATTTATGTCACCAATACCGAGTTTATTTTGAAATGTAAAATGAATTCTTTTTCTGAAAAACAAAGAAAAAGTCAGAAAAAGAATTCTCTTTGCATCTCAAAATAAACTCACAATTGGTGACGTAAACCTGAATTCTTTTTGAATTCTGTGTGCTATCTGGGTGATCAGATCTGTCAATATGCAAATGTTAAAATATTAGAATTTTGATATAAACGAAATCCTAATATGACCAGGAAAAATCAACACATTTAAAGAACGAGAATAGCTATACTGCAGATCTTAGTGCTGAATAATAATTTTATAGGTAAATTTATAAACATTTACAAGATTCTCTAAACTACGCGCCGCATACTTGCTAAACTTAAAACATAGCTTTTAAGAAAAACTCAGAAATATATTATAATATCACAAAAATTAAATTGCTAATCAATTTAATAATTTTGGTGATTGCAAGCATCTCTACGATCCCCCGCTTCCCCTTATTCTGAAAACTGAAGAAAACTACAACTACAGAATTTATTGCGAAAAATATTATCTCGACCTGGCTAAGATACCTACACAGAATGTAAGGAGAATGTCCAGGTTTAAACAGAGGAATATTGTAAATGTTTGTAAATTCACCTAGATATTTATTATTGAGCACTAAGATCTGCTTTCGACCGATATAGTCATTCTCGTTCTTTAAATTAGGATTTTAATAACAGTCATCTTCCCGATAGGATATTTATTAAATTATATGATGAAATCTCACATAAAAATTATAATTTGCAATTATATAAGTGTATTTACAAGAACAGATATAGAAATACTGACCTTTTGTCATATGTTGCTGTTGGTGCAATTAATTCGAAATAGTATTTCGGCAAAACAATAAGAATATTGATTGAGTGAATCATCTTAATGGTACAGTTGCAAAATTAAATTTAGGAAGAAATAAATTTAGAAAAAATTTAATAATTAAAAAAAATATTTCATCTATATTACGTATAAAATCTTTAGAAATATAATTAATCAATATATATTTACAAAAATGCATAGTTATTCCTAAGTTATAATGTAGAAATATTGCAACATGAAATATTACACATTCAGCACGGTAACATTTTAAATAAAGAATTAAACGGTTTTTAAAATAATTATAAAATATTTATATTTCAAATAGATTTATTTAATTTTTGATAAATATTATTTGGAAATTTTATTTCGACAAAATCATCTTAGCACAGTTATTGCAAAATTTTCGTAAATTTATGCCATATTGTACAATGTGGAAGCAATAATTATCAGATTATTTGTAATTATAATTAATAATTTAATTTTCAAAATTATTTATCTGTTTGTGTCACGAATACATTAGCTGTTGTTTTAATAAATCGATATCATCTGTGCTTATCAAGAAGCAAAATTCTGTTTTATTCTATTAACATTCGTTTATATCTCAAGAGAAAAATTTATAATTTGTATTCGTATAAAATAAAAATGAGATGTATTTTGTATAAATTAGAATTATAATTCGCATTTTAAAAATGAAGAGACAATATTAATTAATTGAAAAAATGATAATCAAATTTTTTATTATCAAAATTTATGGATCGCACAAAGATATTGATATAAAAATGTTAGAAAACATAATAGTAAAATATGTAAAAATATGCACATATACTAAACTGTTCTACATTTCTACGAATAAATACTTTAAATTTGCAATACTAAGTGAAATGCTTCACAACTATACTTCTAGTTCTACTTTTGCTTAAAATATTTCGGACTATATTATTACGGAACATATAAATGAAAATAAAGAAAAATAGAAAAATAATTTTATGACAAGGATCTTTTCAATTTTGAATTACTTTTTAATTATTGCTCTACGATACTTTTGTGAGTCAGCAATCGGAAATGATAATCTACTGATCGTACTTACATGAGATCATGCTTTTTGGTATTCTCGTCGACACGAATGCCATCAGAAGATGCAGACGGTGAATAAGAAACAGGTGTGAGTTTCAGCGATAGTCGCATCTAAATCCGCCACTTGTGTGTCTCCAACGTGCACTAGCGAGCAAAGACCGGCTTGAATCAGGATTACATGCAAACCTGTAAAGCTGCGCGACGCATGTCCGATCAGATAGTTGACTATATCACTTACGCGGAGCTTTGCTAAAAATAAAATGCACGTGTATCAGTACTGATTGTATCAGTCACTTTCCTTTTTCATATTTTTACGTAAATAATGTGCATTGTTTTTGTTTTGGGTTCTTTCGAATAATGCAGGATTAATTATTCTAGCAGATAAAAAATTCTAAATTAATGAATCATATTAGCAATTCTGTTATTAAAACTGGAATTTTAAAATTTTGTAACCTTTCTTTCTTTCAACTTAAATTTTTATTTTTGAAAATTTTAAATTCTTTTAAATAATCCATCCATTGAAACTGAATAATCAAGTATGAATCATATAAATAAATTAATTTATATATTATACTTATATAATTAACGGCACTGAATAAAATATTTTGTTTTCCATTAAAAGTTTAATGATCGCGACGTGCTTATCAAACAGAATGTTTCATCAATCTGAATGTTCATGTAAAGAGGGTTTATTTATGAATTTCAACGTAATAGCTTAATTTTTTGATGGCCTAAGATCGCCCGAATTCATTGTATCTCGTGTTACAATCGTTATTTTAGATTAAAGTAGTTTATAATCTTTTGATCAGTACGTATTTGCGTTGTATTAGTTGTATTTGCGCTTTGCGATAGAACGAGATAAACGATCGTGTGAAAGCAAGTTAGTGGCGTTAGGATTAATAAAATATTCAAGAATGCGGCTTGTTCTCACAAACAGTTATGAGGAATACACTATCAAATGAGATATGAATAACGAAAGAAAACAGCGAAAACTGTTTACACGTGGTATGTACGTTTGTGAATCGATTTCTTCACAAAAAACATACGGACGTCCGATATAATACCGGAATAATTAAAATCGACATAAGCACTATTTTTTGAACAGAAAGAGCATGAGTTTATGTTTATAATTCGCATAAAAATCGATTTTCATGCGAGCTATGATAGATTATTTTAACTTTTATACGATACAATATACCTGGCAATTAAAATACCTGGGCTAAATAAAGACTTAATTTTATTTTTAGAAATTCTATTAAATAAAATTCTACTTAAAAACCTTATTAAATAGAATTAAAGAAAAATAAAATTAAATGGACCTAGGTATTTTAGTATGTTTTCTTTAGTCAACTAATTCGTCAACTGATTGTTAAATTATCCAAAATTTCTTTTTATTTATTGTTCGAGATACATACGTTTCTTAAAAAATCTAATAAATTTTCGACGTATATTCAGTTGAATGTGAACAAAAAATTAAGTCTTTTCCTAAAATACCTATATCCTTCGGCTATTAAATTACGATAATAGAAACGAGAAATCATGTGAACTTTCTTTCTTCACAAGCGTAGAAAAATAAATTGATTTTGTATGACGCCATTCTCGCATCTGACGTAGACAATTGAAATATAGCGAAAGAAAGTTTCTTTTATGTTTTATACTTTTAAATGCATAACTTATTGTCTTATATTTTATAGTGTGTAAAACGAAATAATAAATGATCAAGATTTATAGTTGTATTTAATGATTCATCAAATAAAAAAAATCCTAAGTATTATCTTACCAATTTATTCAAATGTGCAAGATGGTATGAAAAAGATATTAGTTTATTTCAATGTATATTATAGAAAAAGTTTCACTTCTCGTTTCTGACGTCTCGTCATAAAAATAAAGTGTGAAAGTAAGAGCCTCAATCAGAACAGTAAAACGAAGTCAGGTAGGAAAAGATAACGATGACTTATTTTATTCTATTCACATATTCCATCATGTATCATTTATGCTTCATTAATATTCACAACAGGCTAGTAATATATAGTTCAAGATACGTAAATCATTCTACCAAATGGCACGTTGCACTCCAGCCATTTTATTATAGTCGACCAGATGACGAAAGATGAATCGCGATATCCTCCACCGTTGTACTGTACCCCGGCCTCGAGACGTCACTACGCATCTCGGTGTTAGTTGTCTCAACGCAGTCTGCCTGGGAATCGTCTCATCTATTTGCTTGCCAGCGAGCTCCTAAAAGCGTTATTACATTGTTCAAATTATTTTGAATATTATTGTACCATATAGATAATACGCAAGACAGATAATATAGTAAAGCGCCGTTTCAAATAGCGGAGAATTATGAAAATGTAAAAATGTAAATATAAAAATATATCAGTGATAAGCAACATGACGCGAGGAAAATTCTGCGTCTTTGCTAATTTCATATTCTCTGAGTAATTAGAACATCTCTATTACTTTTACAGGTGAAATCGTTAAGATGACTGCACTAGACAATTAAGTAAGAAATTGAACCAGTCTGAACAAGCAAGAATAACTAAATATAATTATATTTTTAAATAAAAATTGATATTTTAATCAATATGAGAAGTAAATCTAAAAAAAAAATCAATTAATTCGAAACTTATTATTAAAATCAGTTAATAAAACGCTTTTATATTGTGAATTTTCTTGTTCATTGTATATTTAAAAGTATGTAAAGAACACTTATTAGAGAAAACAAAATACATTTTAATACATTTTATAATATCCATGTTATAGCAATTTACAATAAGGCTTACCATTATATAAAGTTATTTATTATAATATATTATATTTCCTCCTGCAGAATTATTAAAAATCAATTATTTTGATCATATTTTTATCATTTCTTTATGATATTATATAAATCTAAAAATTATATAAACTCTTTATGTAAACATAAAAATATTAAAACAGTTTATAACATGTTTTAAATTCAATCTCACAAATACTTAATTCGCACACCTCAAACTAGAGATGTACAAATTTGTATTTGTAAGGTTGAATCGAATCAAATCTTTGATAGCACGTTCGAAATCGAATTAATTTGAATCTGAAATTTTCATGTCGAATTGAATCGAATTTCTTTGATTCGAATATGACTCGAATTCGACTCAAATTTTCCCAGATTTACATTACATGCTAATTTCAACTTAATAAACTTAATAAAGTATTTTTAATGCCGTTGCAGATGCTTTTTAAAAAAATTGAGAAAATTAATTGTAAGAATTTTAGAAAACAATTATAAAAAAATGATGTGCTAAATAAAATTTTATAATAAATATTAGACTATAAATGGGATATTTTACTAATAAATGAGCATTGTGAATATATATCACACAAATTACAATGTTATCATACAAATTACATCAAAGTGATAGTACTTTAATCCACTTCATTAGGAAAATACAATTTCAAATTTTGATCTAAATTCTATACAATTATGATATAAACCTTTGAAATGTTAAAACATATTTACCAAAACAACTGGCTATTGTACACAAATTGTTAAATAATTTACAAGCTCTAAAAATAATAAAAAAGTTTTGAAAATTGATAATCAGGTAGAATTGGCGCTAATATAAGATTGGTCGTGCAGGAGATACAAGTGGAAACAATCAAAGTGAGCGTTCGATTCGAATTCGAATTTTTCAGATTCGAAAATAAATTGAATTGAATCCACTGTGATTCAGAAATTATGAAAAATATTTTTAAGTTCTTTATCATACACCAAAAAAAATTGTTAACTTGATAAAACTGAAAGTAACAGAAATGCCAATATAAGGCAAACGCAAATGTTCGAGTGGATTATAACAAAAGGATGGCTGTTAACCTTTAAAACACATATACTTATAACGATATCAAATAAATTTATATACAAAATTGATAGAATTGATTGTTGGCTTGATTAAACTATTTAACTTAATTGAATTTCTTTAATTCAAGTATTTATGTATTTAAGTTAAATATATAAATGCTTAAACTGAAGAAATTTAATTTAACTTAAATACATAATAGGGGAGACTAGGGCTATTCGTTAGGTGGGGTAATTCGTAAAAATGGAAATATCTTTGTAT
>QKQZ01020578.1:0-18068 GCA_003595255.1 Solenopsis fugax
GGCTCGTCAAGATCGGAGGTGGACACCTCGGATCGGTTCCTTGTAAGATTAAAGTTAATCTGCATTGGTGGAAATAGGCATTAGCCTCATTCGCCTTTATGTCAAATGCGGTCGTAAGCGGCCGAAACAGCCGTAAACTCTGACTTTACGTTAATCATGAACTGAGTATGTAGAAAGATGATGACTTCTCAGTCTGTCAAATTTTCTGAGGGACAGAATCAATTACTGTGAGTGTACAACCGGGCTTAAATGCTATATACAAAAAAGTTTTAACGTGTCCAAGAGAACTCTTCTCATTGGCTACTATATGGTGATGGCTACTATATGACTTTTTCATTTCAAACATGATTTTACAATACGAAATTTTGTCTTAGATATCATATGAATATTATTATTTTATCTTTAAAAAGAATAATATTCTGGTGTAATACATTCATAAATGAAGAAAATGAAGACAGTAGTCGAATAGCAAGCGTGACAATGCCATGCACGTTCGTCATAATTGCTGCTTTCAACCGCGCGAATTTTTGAGCGATATATCGAAATTTATGAAACGCAAAGAGAATAAACGTTACAATTAGACAATATTTAAAATGGCATGATATAATTGTGAAATCATTAGAAATGAAGGACCGTAAAATTATTTCAGAAGAATGTATATGATAATAAAAAAATAACGTGTCGTATTTCAGGTATGGTAAGGGATTCGGACTGCTGCCAAAAGATTCCATGTTTAATATTCCAAATTCTATATATGGTTTAGCATTTTATATACTGTTTTTAATTTTAAGTATGTATTCAATTACACTCGTCTACGCGTTTATACGTGTTACGTAACAATAACAGAATTTTTTTTCAGATATGTATAACAATTTCGTCTGTTCGGTCGCCCTTGTCGTTCTGGGAATATTCTCTAATATCTCTTCGATATACTTGGGCTACATATTATATCTGCTTAATGATTTCTGCGTTATATGTGTTACCATGTACGTTATAAACCTTGTGATCACGGTCTTCGCTGTGAAGAAATTGCAAAAATTAATCGCGAAAGACACGCATAAAAAGAAGTCATCTTAAAGAAAATTTATAATTATATACTTTACGATCGTTCAAAAAAAATTGTAATATTTTTTTACGATCGCTCAGAAAGGTATTGTAATAATTTATTATCATTGTAATTATAATACATTATAATAATATTTTCTCTTTGCGCTATGTAGCGCAAATAGAATTGCTAGTAGAGTCTCATTAAATTTGGTTTCTCTACTTTTATTCCGTTTTTATTGTCCTACAGAGCCAAAATTAGGAAGACTCTACTATATACAAATTTTCTCAGGTAGATGTAAACTTTCAGATATTTCTATGTGATAACGAAAAAGATTGAGGCACTTTTTTCCCACACGTTTTTTATGCACGTCAAACAACTCAATGAATTTTTTTATACTTAATATACGTAATGTTTCAAATAAAAAATATAATATACAAAGATAAGGACTCTTGTTTATATTTATTTACGTTATATTATTGTAAATCAACAATATGAACAGTATATAAATAATATCGCATCTATATGAAATTCGTATATTCATTTGTTAATAAAAATTACGCGCAATAACAGATATACAGAATGTCCCGCAATATTTTTCTTTCAAGACTGCTGTTTTTACGATGATTTATGAAAAAAAAATATACTTCAGATTATCGAAAGATAAGTGTTAATAAAAGAATATAAGAGAATATAATGAGATGCGGAGCATTCTGTGTATAAAGCGAGACGATCAATAATATTGTACAATATTCCTCGAGACTATTCAAAACAAACTCAATTAATCTCCGGACAATCAATGATATTGTAATAATTGTATAATGATTGTGCAATAATACTGACCGTCTAAAGTCCGCTTAACGACCTTCACATTTTCCGTTTCGTAAGAATGTCAGTAATCTGTCAAAAGTGTGCGGCACGTAAACATTAAAAATATACGAAACAGTTTGTAATATTTAAGAAGATTTACCGACTGTTATCGAGTCTACTTTAATATATTCTATACGATCGATTTCGGAGGACGTGACTTTTACATCCTCGACTCCAATAGACTCCGATTCACATTAAATAATTCGTGAGAACGCGTGAGGTCGCATAGTATGTACATACCGCGAAGTAGAACTTATACTTTTTTCGTCTACAAATAAAAAATGTCAGTTATAAGTTACAACTGCGGCACCTGTTAATTTCTTGAACAGTTTGCAAGTTGATTGCTATCACTATTTATTTACGTCACGCCGACAATACTTAAATGACAATATCCCACATTAAAGCGCATAATTGATACTTGATAACATGGAAATAAATTAAAAAATGTAATGTATTTATACAAATATATATGAACATGTGGCCATCAGTGACACAATTAAGAATGGGAGCGAAGAAGGAAAGGAAGATCTGAACAATAACAAAAAGGGGAATAAAAACAGAGGATTACAAAATTATCGAAAGCACGTATATGTTCGAAATCTATAAATACAAATCTATAAAACAAAAATATATTTAATTACTTAATTTCACATGTAGCTTTTTGCTTAAAATTTGTTAAAATTATTCACACTTCGGGAGGATCTCTAGGTTTGTTTACGAGGAAAGAGGAGGATAGCGCAATTTAGCGTCCGAAAAAGGATTATTATATGGTTTATTACGGCCACTTCAATATTTACCATCTCTAAACAGATCCCTGTTACTACGGCTAATGCTGGCGAGAATGCCGGGACTCTTCAGCGGCGGCGTCTCGTCCAGACGGTTCAGGTGTAAATTGGAGGTATACGGTGCTCGGGTCGGCGCGCCGTTTTTGTCGGCCTCAACGTTAAAGCTCTTGCTGCGTGACAGCGACGACTTGTACGTACGTTCGGGTTTCGGCGGTGCCTGAAGAGTATTGTACGTGGACGTCGCGTTTATTTTGGGTGACATGCTCACCGTGTTCTTGATCGATATGTTGATCATGCTGCTGTGCTGCTGGACCACTTTACCGGGTGTGCCGTGCCTGCCGATGTTCGCCTGATGCCGTCTGCTGGTCTGCGAGCGTGTCGATTGTCCACCACTAGTGGAGTGCAGGCTCCGCGGTAACGTCTGGGTGGACCGGAAGTGCTCCTCCCTCTCGTGATCGCCGATCAGTCTGCTGGTGGACTTGCTAAACCTGCCGAGGGAGCTGGAGGCGACGCTGAAACGCGGTCGTTTCCGAAAGGTGATTTCCAAGTCGTGCGGACTTTCTCTCGTCGACGTTTACGGCGGCGACGATCGAATAAGCCTACCGAGCCATATATATATACGTTCGATTCCCATACGTCCCTTCATGCAGCCTTCACCCGAAATCGAAGCACGGATACGCCGAGATGCGACTTAAAGATACCCAAGCGGCCCGATTTAGACGTTCGCACTTTGGCTCCTGAAGCTCGCACAACTAATTCCGTCTTTGGCGATCGTGAGCGACATGAGATAGCGAATTCGCCGTCTATTCACGATGACAGATTCTGATTGAGAGACAAATTTTTCAGACAACATATGAAAGCGTGAAATATCTTCTTAAACGCTATGTCATTCCTAACAAACATATTTCATGCATAGATAAATCTGGAGAGTGTCTCGAATTAAATCAGATCCTTCGCACTTTCGATTTGCATTCAATTTTCTCTCGGTGAAAATCAACGACATTCTTTGTAATTTTTTCATATTCCTCTTTACCTAGATTTATTTCAGATCTAAATTTATATATTAATACATTTAAAAAGATCCCAGTTTAAATCTTCAGTTTAAATGAAAAAAAAAAATAAATAAAATATTGTCGGATAAATTTCTATAATTTAATCATTTTAATCGATAAAAATCATCTTATAATAATAATAATGATATTAAATAGCTTCATAAACCCCAATTAGTAACGCTTTAAGCTTTAAATACTAAACGAAAAAAAAAAGATCATTAATTTAATCCATAAAAAACCTCAATTAGTAGCTCTTTTAAATGCCTGTTGAAAAAAATCATACAAAAGAAAGAATAGAAGACATAATATTTTACAAGGAATACCACTGTACAATCACATGTTAAGTATATGAAGATATTTCAGTAGCAAGCACGATAGTGATAACGATAAGAGACAGTGTCAATCACAGCGCGAACTAATTTAAATAGAAGAGAACTTATCAGTCAAAATTTGTCTCGCTTTCACTACCTCATATATCGAGTACTTCGATTACCTGTGCTCGGAATCTACAGCAATTTTACCGGAGCCACGTGGTCTTCCGTGTCGCAGCCGATCTCTGTCGTTCTCGTATCCTTTTTCGCGACCGTAGATACTGCCACCGAAGGGATCCTCGCCCAGGTAGTATCTCTGCAAGGGCGGCGGCGTGGACTCGCTGCGTTGCCACTCCTGGACACCATGATCGGCCGTTTTGGTAATCGTCTTCGTGACTTTGTTCGGCGCGCTGGCATTCCGCGGCGATCGCGGCGGTCTCTCCGGTGGTTTGTCCTCCGTGTCTCTTTCGCTCACGAAAGGAATGTTCCTGTCGATCACGTTATATTGCAAATAAGTCGGGCCGTTGTCGTCGGTCTGCGTTAATTGCGAGGTCAAGCCACTGCTTCCCCGTTTGTTCTTTCTCTCCGTGCTGGCTGAACGCAATTTGCCCACCAGCTTCCGAAAGGATTCGCCGATCTTATACTTAGGCCCATGACCTGCGAACATACAATTATAATTTTATTGTACCTAATATATATAGTTCATAATTATAATAATTAATTATGTTGATGATAACAATCTTTTTTGCTACTGAAGATATTGTTTAATTATTAGTTTGCTTTGTAGTTTGATTGTAATAATGATTTGATTTAGAGTATTTTTAATTAAAATTATAATTATAAATTTATAATTAGAGTTTTAGTTTATATTACTTTCATCTTGAATTAAAGAATTGAATGTGAAAGAAAATTTACCTTTCGACGCACGTGAACTATCCGACTTCTTCTCTTCGCGACCGTTTATCGGCGATTTCGGTGAGATTGATCGTGATCGCGGCGTGGTACTTCTATAATCGCGTTCGGGTGTCTTCTCTCGAACATCGCGATTGCGGCTTTCCCAAGTTCTTTGCACTACGTGTACCGGACTTGAAGTACGACCTGATGGTGGCTCGTTCGAAGTAATCTTTTCTGCGGATTTTGTCCACTATAAAAAGTTATAATAAATAACTCAATGCTATGTAACACAGTAAGACAGTGAAACATTTTATAAACATACATTGTAAATTAATTAATCATTCGATAAATTTATAACTATTCTTGAATTATATATTTAGTAGGTAACCAACAATAAAAAATGATATAACGGACAACAAATTTGCGTAATATACATTTTCATAGCATTTAACATTATATATCTTCTTGTAAATGATAAAACGATAACTGCAACGAAGAAAAAAAAATATTTCACACCTGTTCTTTCGATCTTCGACGTATCGGTGGGGATGGTGTACATTGTCGTTCCTCGACAGAATCCTGATACTCGCGTCGGAACGATTCGTAATTTTTCGAATACGATGATTCAACTTGATTTCTCTTGTGCCCGTGGGCATGTCCGTTGGCACGTGGAGATTCCACGTACCGAACTGGAGAGTTCGATCGTGCATGATTTTGCTTCTCTGTACAGAATACATTATATTCTTATTATCTCGAATTCACGTATCAATTGATTTTCTCGAAGTAAAATTGTGATATACACAGGACAATTATTCCCTAAATTTTATATAATATCTATCTATATTATCTCTCTTTTTTATAATTTTATATTACATTACACATAAAAATAATACTCTATCAAGATATGTGAAATTAGAGATCAACTTTTGAATTAATCGAAAAATACTTTTATAAAAGTATTAAATAGTAAAAATACTTTTATAAAAGAATAAATTCTTTTTCCATACCTTTCCCTTGATATCGTTCCGACCATTCGCTGATTCCATGAAAGTAGCCTGAAGGCGAGCCTGATTCCCGTCCACGTCGCTGATTGCGACTGGAACTTACATTCTGATAATCGCGCTCCTTTGGCGTGCAAGATTTCATAGTGACATTGATGTAGCTCGTATTAGTGCTAGTAGGAAGAGGAGAATCGTCGGCATCAAGAGATCCGTGCGAGGAACGCGAATCGCTGCCGAAGTGGCTTTCCAGCCACTTGGACGTTTCGAATTTTCTCGCCTCGTCCTCTTCCTCGAAGTCCAACGGTTTTTTCGTCAGAGCATCTTTTCGAGCGGCATCCGAGAAACCTGTAATAATTAACAATAGATTTTTAGAGAAGAGGAAAAATAGAAGAACAACATATCTCGATATTTTCTCCAACAGACTTCAACTCTTTAAAATTGAGTAAAAGCAACTTTCGTTGAATATAACTTTCTTTTCTTATTGAAGATACACACGCAGCACCCTTAAGATTGGAAGAAGAATTCAGTCAGTTTATCAGCTGTTAGATTTTATACTTAAGTGCCACTCACGATTATCCGTTGACCCCCTGGTCAACCGTTCGTAAACATGTGGAACGCAGCGATAGAAAATCAATAGAGAAAGGCGACGTACCGGGGTACTTGTGAAAACGAGTCGTCCGCATGCCCGTCGGTGATGGTGACCAGTCGCCTATTCGTTCTCCTTCGGTTGTCTCTGCGACGTAGCGCATTTCTCGGCCGACTCTCTCGCCGGCCGAGATGTAGTCCACCACGTCTTCTTCCCTCTTCTTGACGTATCTCTGCGAGCTTTCCTTCTTCGTTTCAGAGGCGTCGTCGTCGTTCTTCCCGTCGTCCGGAACCTCGTCGTCTTTGATCTGAAGCGAAAAATGATCGTGTTACTTGCAACTGTTTCTTCAATGCTAAAATTACATTAATATATATTTTAATTATGCATCGTTAGAGTTATATATTATAAATAACTAAATATAATCTTTTACAATTTGTAAAAGTAGTGAAGATAAATCGAGACAAGAAGAGAGAAATGTCAGCGGGAGTATATTAACCAGTTTTTGCTGCTGCGACTCACCTCTTCGTGCTCGACCGTTCGCTTCTTCTCGGTAACGATTAATCCATCAGCCTTCAGTTCCTTTTTCTCCAAGGTCTTCTCGGTGTCGATGACTTTGTTTGACCTAGTCGTGTGCTGAATGACCCGCGGACCGGACTGCGGCGCCAACTGTTTCGAAGATTCAGCAAGAGCGACTCGCAAGTCGCCCCTATTGTTACGCACCGCCTTCTGGTAAGCCTGAAAACCAGATGTGGATCCGCATTAATGCGATCATTTATCGTCTCCACTCTCGAGCTCTCCTGTACACTTATATCTTTCGAAAACGCGTTTAGGGCTACGGGTTGTTGGGGTTGAAGTCTTGGGGCGCCGAAGCGCCAGAGGCGCTATTTATTTACAAAATGTTTTATTTTTTAATTATTTGTTCTTGTTCCTAAATATATTTTCAATAGTTTAAACATATAATACTGTTTGTAATTTAAATATTACAGTTTAGTGGGATAGATGTTTTTCATTTAAACCTGCGGAGATATCTGACAGATACATGCAAAAATATTTTTTAAATATTTTTAAACAGACTGCTGGTGCGACTCAGTCCCAGTAGCATTTTTTATTTAGGGCCAGTTTCACAATCTTCGATTAACTTAATCGGCTGATTTTTTTATCGGAATTGACCAATCGCATTTGTCGTTAAGTAGAATTGACCAGAAGTAACCAATCACGGTTGACACTTAACCGGTCAGTTAAGTTAACCGGAGGTTGTGAAACTGGCCCTTATACAATTTTCTTGCAAAAAGTCATATTATCGCTCTCTAACTTTTACACTATTGTATTTCTCAGATACACCGCGACCCCACAAATAATTTTAATCTCCGCAGGGTTAATGTTTATTCATGAAAGAGAGAGAGAGGGGTAGATTAGGGCGTTCGAAGATCACAAGTCCTTGGGCGTAAATTTTATAAACGCGGCCTTGGCCACAATAAACCGGCTCGTCCGGCTGTGCCTATTTTTCTCTTTCTTCCGCGAAAATGTATTGCTTTTGAAAAGGGACCTGACGCTCAAGACCAGCTGTAATGGCAAGTGCGCATAATCGTATACTGATAAATATGTAAAGGTATCGCAAATAAGAGAGGAGACGTGATAAACCAGAAAGTTATCGCGTGCCTTACAAGCTTTAATTAATGAACATCGATTTGACAAGCAGATAACATCTAGATTACTTAAACTTAATAACGGAAAAGCGACAACAATGATAATTATCGGTTATCGCTCTTTCGTCCTGTGTAAATAAAGCAATCGTCAGCAATCTGTGATGAATAATTAACGAACAAAAATACGCGTTGTGTTTCAATAGAGGAGAAGAGGGTATTATGGCTACTGTCGACACAATATGGCTACCCCTATTATCTCCATTATTAGGTGACGTATTCTAACAATTGTTTATAAAGATATTCGTTTAGTAGCTCATCGTTTTTTAATGATGCTAATGTACCAATACATAATAACTGACAATTGTTATAAAGCATTTTTACTTTTGAGCACTTCTAAACTTTTTTAAGGTACACTTTTAACCTTTAATTACACATACTTCCTCATTATTCTTAAGCTATTATCACACGAATGTACATACACTCGAGTGTTTTTTTGTTATTTAACTTTTTATTCGGCTATACACATTTCGAGTTATACAAAGTTAAAACAATAACATGGAATTTTGTTAATATGGTTTTTTCAGCGAAATTTTTATATCGAAATATTTCTTCGATAACTCGATTGTCATTCTAGAGGGCGGTGTTTAGAAACATTAGAGACATCATTTTATGCTTATTGTTTAATGTTAAACAAGAATAAAATAATATGTCTAATGAACTTTCCAATGGTATTTCTAAAGTTTCTGAACACAGGAAAATTCTAAATCAGGAAAATTCTGAACAATGGAAAATTAAAAATATATAATTTTGTAACAAGGTACTATGTTTCTTTTAAACTAAAGTAATTTTTTAAAATTATTTTTATGGATAGCCATATTATAACCACTTTTTTTCTTCCACCGATTATGCAGTGCATTAGATTTTTATAAATCGCGTCCTAAATAATAAATATTTTATTACTTTGAGTCTAGAATCTGTCAAACAACACTTTGACGAATGTAATCGTTCAAGTTTCAATAGAAAATGTTAATTATAAACAAAGTTATTCAATAAAATAGAAATGGGTGCCATATTACCCTCTTTCCTTTTTACTATATTAATCATTGATTTGATTTTAAATTCGCGTTCTTTCTCTCACACACTTCTTTTCACTTTTATCTTATATATGTATGATTTTCCTTTAAAATATCACGTCTGATAAATTCGACATTCACTACATCTACTTCCTTAATTCTACTCTAGTGAAATCCACGTGTCGAATGATCATGTATTAAGAAATCCTGTCTGTGCATGTCATCGGACAAATAAATTAAAAATTGCGCAAAGTGCCGGTTACGATGACACGACACGATTCTTCGACCTTCGTCGAAAGAACGACTCAGTATTTGAGCACGCGGAGGACGATGACGAGCATGACGTACCGCCGGTCACCCGATGGTACACATCGGGAAAACTGTCTTCACCAAGCGACATTCGATCGAAGCTGCGTTCTGATCTAGCAGCGCTCTTGCAGCGGTCGCGCGCACTTATGCACTTATGCATTCGGAACGAGTCGGCGATCCGATTCAATTTCAGTACGACGATGCTACAATGTGATTAATATTATATACCTTTTGCAATTATCTCTCCGTAGAGAAAGAGAGAGAGACGCGCCGCGACACGTTCCGCCGGCACGATTAAGCGGCGCGCGTCTTTTTTCCGCGGAACGATTGTCCCGGCATCTCTCGCGCGAGGACGACTGGTCCTGTCCCGGCGCGGTGCGGCGCGGCGACGAGGAATCTTGAGACTACGAGGGATCGGGACCACACAGAGAAACGAACGAATTCCAGCGAATTCCCGCGGGAGAGGGAGAGAGAGACGAGAACGAGTGCGGGACACTATCGCGGGCGGATTCGCGGCTGATCGCACCCGCGCGGCCGAGAGACGTGCGGAACAGCTGCTGAGACTGCGGCTACACGGGCATCTCATGGCTCCTTCATCGCCATTGGGTGAAGGGAGAGCAAAATCGAGAGATCATCGACTTCCACTTCTCGAGATCCCTTTCCCTCTCTTTCTCTCTCTTTGTCTCACCGCTTTCCGCGATCCCCCTTCTCGCTCGCGCGACCGTTCCCTCTCTCGCTCTCTCGCTCTCGCGCTCGCCAGCTCCGCGTTCGCCGTTTAACTCCGTCCTTCCTTCGTCCTCTTCGTCCCAGAACGATTCGACCTCCACCGTTCTGAATCGTTCATGCGCGCGAGAGCGTCCTCTCCTCTCGCGTATATACCTGTTGCTGTTGCCCGTCTTTCGCAAGCCGGGTATATACTCCTCTCCCGGGTATCCCCGCGAGGTTTGTGAAACCTCGCTGCGATCTACGTGGATGCGATTGCATGCCGCATAGATTGATATCGGGGGAGGAGGGAGCAGAGTGAGGGCTTTTTTTTTCTCTATACTTCGTGTGCTATTCCTGGCCATGTCTAGCCACGCTAACGCGAGCTAAATGCGCGGTGTGTTATTATGACACTCGGAACGTGACACGATCTATCGCTATTATCGTGTCGAACGACGTAAACGTCGAGCTAACGTTCCTAATTTACGGTTTCTAATTAGCGTCGTAATAAAATTACGAACGCGATAATAAAATAGCCATCAAAAACTGTGACACGTTTTACTTCAGAGAACAGCATAAATAAATATGTTATTATACCTTTTATGAAGAACGGATAAAACAAAGAGAGGATTGCTATCTAAATACAATAGTTGATCGTCATGCACTGAGAGAAATCGTTTGGTAGAATAGTGATCAAATCAATTTTATAGTTACTGCTACCAAAAACTTTGTTACATTTAACAAAACTTTTTGTAATTTGGTTGTATGAAAATAATTATTTGGTTAAGACTAAAAATTGTTTGGTCAAAACAACTATATATTTAATAACTATCACTATAAAATTCATTTGATCACTACATTGACAAGAGAGAAATCGTTTGATAGAATAGTGATCAAATTAATTTTATAGTTACTGGTAGCAAAAACTTAGTTACATTTAACAAAACTTTTTGTAAGTTGGTTGTATGAAAATACTTATTTGGTTAAAGCTACAAATTGTTTGGTCAAAACAACTATATATTTAATAACTATCACTATAAAATTCATTTGATCACTATTCAACCAAACTTTGGTTGATTTTACCAAACATTTCTCTCAGTGTGCGAAACTTCTAAAGAAACTTCTTTTCAAAATTAAGAAAAATTAAGTACGAGGAATTTTTCAGAGAACCGTGATACTTAAATTTTTTCTCGCGCGCGTGTTTGACATGCAGAACCGTAATTTTCCAGAAGTGCGACGCCGAGACCTCCCGCGTAGAGAAATATCGCTCGAGCATGCCTCCTTTCTTCAGCTTCACAAATGATTTCGTAACGACGTGAAGTGAATATCTGGCGCCGTGCTGGCCGAATCTCGGCGAGCTTGAGCACGTCGACTCGCGCGAGCTATCAGAGACGGGACGAGTCGTTGGAGAGAACAAACAGCGCGACCTTTTCGCGGCGCGTAGACGCCGGGAAAGAGAATGCGCATACACACACGGTGCCGTGTGTATTCGCCTGCGGCACGCGCAGGTGGAATTCAGGTGGTGGGTGTGTCGCGGGTGCATGTATACCTCGTCCGAGATATCTCCCAACTGCTGACGATCCTCCGTCTCGAGTCTCTCCTCGATCTCCTCGCGGCTTCTCACCACCGTCTCGTTCAGCTCCTTTTGCACGATGTTACCGCCATTTCCGGTCACAATACCACCTGCCGCCGGCCGCCACTCGACCTCCTGCGGTTGATCCCCGGTCGTGCGTCTCTAAACACCGGTTCGCGGACCAGTTAAAAGCACGTTTCCTTGCGCGCGCGCGCGATACTACAAAGAAAGCCGATTCTGATACACAAATGTATGCAGAATCGATGAACAATAGACGCGTGTCGAAAAGAAGAGAGAAGAAGAAAATTCTAGCGATTGTTGCTTGTTAAATCTTTCTCGTAAAAATTAGATACACTGAGAGAAAAAAATTTTTTTAATGAAAAAAATACGTTTTTTTAAACCGTATATTTTGATGAAAGCATTTGTTTTGTTTAAGAATCTTTACTTTTAAATGAATAGATATAATTTTGTATTTTTATATTTTCCAGATTTAAATAATGATTTTACAAATAATCTAATAGTATTATTGAACTTGATTAAACTGTTTTTTTTAGATTTAAAAATCTCATTATTTTGAATATAAAAATAATCTAACAGTAAATATTTTCTAGAACTACAAGAAAAAATTACTAAATAAAAAATTATTTCATTTTCTTTACATAAATATTTTAATTTTTAATTTGAAATTTTTAACTTGACTGCAAGTAAAGCTAAATTAGGACTCACCAAGTAAATAATTGCGCAATAAAAACACAATCTGAGATCTTGATTATTGTAAAGAAGGAATTATTATAAAGAAATGACAGCAAGATTTGCAAGAATAACTTTGCATTAGTAAGTAAAATAGATTTCAAAAGTTCATGATTATTTGTGCTTATAAAATTTATTTTGAGCTAAGTTTATTAGCGGATTTATGTTATTCGATAAACGTGCGAACCTCCTGAGTTGTATGCTCCTGTTGCTCGACGTCCTCGGTCGTGTTCGTGGTGACGCAGGGTCCGGAGTCGACGACCACTTCGCCGTCCTCGAGAACGACCTGCCGCTTCACCCTCGTCTCGATCTGCCGCGTGGTGGTAATCTCCTTTTTCTTGCGGGTCTCCCATTCCTCTGAAAGGCGGAAGCGGGCATTCTTTTAGCCTGGCTCGCAACACCGGCATTGTTTCGCAAAACTAATTTCTCGGTCCCGAACAAACGGACATAAAACGCGGATGATGAGCCGACGATGGCAGAGGGAGAGGTGTCTTTTGTGCCTCTGTCGACATCGCTGTCAACTATCGCGCCTTCGCAAGCCACGCCAAATGGGCGAAATAACAGTTATAATATGCCTCGAGTAAACAGTTACTTTTGCGATCGTGACGTTTGTCAAATAAGAGAAATGAAACGGACGGAAAAGGTTCTTTGCTTTTCCAAAATACGCTCAGCTCACGATCTATCTTATCTTTTATTTGAACAAAGGGATGGGCGTTTGGCAGGTATAGATCCGAGCTACTCAAATACTAGAAACTTTTGGGTCGAGATACAGCTTCTTTTAACTAACGTTGCTGGCGTATCTTGAAAAATAACAAATTTAAGCTTCTCGAGATTCAAAAGAGATGAGCAATATTCCAGTAAAATCTATTTGCTATTTCACATTTATCATAATAATGTAATTTTTTCTTTGTCTTTGTGGTTATCACGAATGGCTGCATAAACGACCGACGGATTACCATTTTCGCCTGTGGATTAACATTTCTGTTCGAGGAATTTACCTTCTTTGATTAATGCCACGGAGTTCTCAGGGTCAACCTGAAAAAGGAAACAATACGTATATATATGTAAATCCGCCTACGAGCGAGAGCGTCGGAGAAGCGATTCCTTTCGGCTAAGGACATTCCGAGGAAGTTACGTATCGCGAGAAGTACGTCTACCGCAAATAACTTCGCCGTAACCGCTTTCTTACTCCATGTTACACGCGACTAAACTCCTGACCGACACCCGGCAGATTCCAATCCGACAGGGACGTTAACGTGAAGTAAGATCATTCGCAAGATCTACTCTGCGACGAATAAACGCGCGAGTGACTGTGGCAGGGGACTGTGTGTCCGAAACAATTATGCAGATTACACACAAGCAATCGAGTATGATTAATATATGTAAAAAGTATTTTTAATGTGCCTGAAATTTTAAGCTGAACGAAAGTATGTTTGGGGAAAGCCGCTAATTTGAATATAGAAATTTGTCAAGTACATTGCACTGTTAAAAATGTCATGAAATTCAATGTATTTTTAAATTACGCATTAAATTTAATGTACATTAAATTTAATTTATTATACATTAAATTTAATGTATCTATAATTGAAACGCATGTGCATAAAATTTAATGCACTTTTGACAACATTAAATTTACATTAAACGTACATTAAATGTTTTTAATGTACATACCTTCTTGAAATTTGCTTTTGTAACGTTACATTAAATTCTGCTGCCAATTTTTAACAGTGTAATAAATTGATGGATTCATCTACCGAAAAGTGACAATTTTTATTCAATAAATTTCGATCAACAAACTTAGCAAATTTCTGCCGATTTCTTATTCTCAAATTATTTATTTCATCGACATTTCGTATATTAGATTAGGTACGAAATGTAGGCTCGAGAATGTGAACTCTGAAGGAGAAACGCGCGAGTATCTGAGAAAATGCATTCTGAAGAGGCCGGAGAAAATGTTACTCACGAGAATAGAGGAGTGGGTATTTGCCGGTGGACGGGCCTCGTATCGGCGTGTCGAAATCACCTCCATCATTGAATCATATCTGCTACGTAGTCCTGATGTTCCTGTCAGATTACTCGGTCTGTCGTTGCTAGGGGGGATTCAGTCGACAAACCATAACAACGTTGTGCCTCACGCCCTGCTACAATTATATCGATAATTAATTTGCATAATGAAGTCAGAAAGCTGGTGAGAAAAGTGTCAATAAAAATGACTACTTTGATCAGAAATGTCTCTTTTCAATTAAACGATGATACTTTTATTTTAATGCAAATAGTAAAGCGCGAAGCTTTGATCAACCTTCCGCGAATCTGATGGAAAAAAATCAACATGGCAAACCATGTGGAGTATCTCACAAACTGTATTATCCATGATATACTTCATAAATATGTTAATTTAGTGCAACAGTAATTTCACTGTCATAATACTGACATTTTTTATTAGAAAATATCTTTGAACTGGCTTCACGGAATTCCAAATTCTTTTATGCAATTAAAATAGAAAAAGACGCACAGAAATAGTAAAACAAATTTTTAAACATATATATTATAAATTTTTAGAAGTTGAGAAGAAATTTTTTTTATTATTAGCATGAATTCACTTTTTGCACGTAAATTGTTTAAGGTATTATAAAAATAAAACAAAATAATAAAAAGGAAATGTATACTGTAATATTTTAAAACAAGAAAACAAAAAATAAAAAGTTATAGGAGTTTAAATTTTGCTGCGGTATGTCACATCCCATCTAACTCACCGAAGGTTAAGGGAAATGGGAGGGAACTTCAAGGAAGAAGAACAATTTTCTGATCACTCCTGTTAACAATCACCTTGTGCGACATTCTAGATCTTTGAGGAAATTAATATAATATATATTATATATAATTGTTTAATACATTATTGTTAATATTAATAATTAATTATTAATACAATATTAATAATTTAATATTATAGCTGTCCGACGTTTTGTACGTCTGATCTCAGGGCGACGGAAAGAATGTCACCATTTCTTCGATAACACGGTATTCTATTCGAGATATTAGTCTTGCCGCCGCGAGCATGCCATCCCTTTTCTCATTCTTCCGCTACGTTGACGCATGTATGAGGAACACGCATCTCGCGAAGCTGCAATAATTCATCGGGAAGCTCTCTCCGCGTAGAGAGAGAAGCTGAAGGCCGCGGGTGGCGGGCCTGTGGTCGCGACCAACCTCGATATGGTACGCGCGATACGATATCGAGATGTGGCTAAAGACACCACGTACGGCCGATTGCTCTATGTCCTATCCTATATCAATGGCGTAAGATGATGCGCAAGTGATTTTATCCACAAGCATTCATGATTCCTTGATCGGAGAGGATCGCGAGGATTGAGTTGTCTGCTCGCCCGAAAGGATAATTGACGCGTAATTGAGGAACGATTAATTTCTCACACACTACGGTTATTATTAAGATAATAATTCCGGAAATTGTACAAAATACTAGCAGTAGAATGAGCGAGGCAGTTTCTTTGATACTAAAAATAGAAAATATAGATAAATAATATAGAATACACAAAAAGAATTTTTTCATAGAAATTTATCCTATAAAATAGTTTGCTTAAATTTTACTAGTATAAAATTCTTCGAAGTCCATGGTTGTTCTACAATTGTCATGATATTGTGGAAATTCTAAGAGAAAATTTTCTCCGTTTTAATACTAGAACAGAAAAATAAAAAAAAATGTTCACACAAGATTTAGATTTTGAATTAACCATTTATTATCTGCTCGCAGATAGTATATTAATAAATATTAATATGTACAGATTGTGCACTATTTCTGTAACGTTTCACTGATCTAATTACACTAAGTTAAGCGTTCAACTTGATCGACTCAATCGTCGCTCGAGGAGTTCCACGAACGGAGCAATTTAATCCGTTTTTAAAATGAACTTTGCCTACGCCTCTGAACAGTTGCGTCCTTGCGGTTCAAATTACGCACGCGTTCTCCCCACCTCAAACTATGGACAGGTACGTATAAGTATTTAAATTTTTTCTACCTTTTAGGATCTATGATCATAAAGTGTGGTTTTGAAATAATTGCAAATTAAATGTGCTTAACGCGATTTTTAAGTACTCTGTAGAAATCTGCGATATATGTACAAAGTACAGTTATTAATTTCTTAATGCGTTATATGATACTTAAATTACTTAACTTATTCTATATTATAAATTACAAATTTTTTAATTGACGTTATAATTATTTACAATTCGTATAATTAATAATAGAAAGAAAAATTAGGAGGGAAAATTTTAATAACCAAATTTTGTAATAAATTAAATGTTTTGATAAATATCTACATGCGTGCGTCAGATGTACGCTTAAGAATTACTTAAACGTGTTTAAAAATTAACATTCCTTTGTTTCTCTGCTTTTCTAACATCTCGACGGAGATCATGTAAACATCGCGCCAATAAACGTTTCACATCTCATGAATAGATTTAAGGAGACAAGCATGCACTTTGCATTGACAACATACTTCTTTGGTAATCCGCCATACAGCCATGTTAGTCTCACCTTATTTGATATGCGTGTGACGTCAGAGATGCGTCAGCATGTAAAAGCGAATAACTCGAAAAGTCCATGACATTTTACGCACTTTGTCTACAACAGGATGAACTCGTGAGAGTAACAGTGAGAAATTCATAAGAAATAACGTAATTATCCTTGACAGTAATGGGTCATTAAATAGTTTATTAGCTTAATAAAAAGTGGTAATTTCATTCCTTCTTCATGCATCCATGATAAGGTGAATCTTTCATTTATATTTTTTTACGAAGAATAAATAATTAATAAATGCAGCAAAGTTCTTGATGTACGTATAAATTCAAATATGAATATATTTCTCATAATTTTTTCACAATTTCCTGAGGAATTTGTATAGACAGATTTTTAGCGAATTTTTTACAAAGAAAAATGTGTAAAATGAGTCACTTTTAATCCCTGGAGTGGCAAGTAAAAACTATATGCTATTTTTGTACTTTTTGAGCTGCTGAATTTGATTCTAATTTTCAAAAAATTTTAATTTAATAAGTTGCTTTTAAAGTCTAGCAAACATACAGCATGCAGTTCGGGGGAACTTGTATGTATATAAATTCACGTAGAAGATTATTATTGAGCACTAAGATCCGCTTTCGACCGGTTAGCCGTTTTTCTCAATTTAAATGTGTTTTGTAATTACGTTGCTTTAAAGAAAGAAGTCCATGCTTGACACGCACACGCCTACATTTCTTCGGAAAGAGCTACGCCGACCAAGTTTCACTAACGTCTCATTAACTTTAACCGCGTCCGCAGCCCCGATTGCTGCGTAAACGCAACGGGAGATTAAATTAGCGTTAATCGACAGTGGCGAAACTCTCCTTCGTTAAATAGATCGAGATAAAGCACGCGCACGCGGCACCGTTTGAATCCGCGCCGCGTCGCGCCGCCGACGCGCGTT
>QKQZ01020579.1:0-34647 GCA_003595255.1 Solenopsis fugax
ACTTTATTATATCTTTTTTAGTATAAGGCTCTTTTGAAGTATATATATATATATATATATATAAAATATCTATCGCGTGAGAGAGAGTCGCAACTAAATATAACAACATATCTACTATATCTGTACTATTATTATGATAAACGCTGTACAATACTGATAAATTCTGGAAATTATTTAACAAGTAATATAGAGGGAGGTTGCCAATAGACATATTTGGTTTTTGGATTTTATTTTTCAAACGAAAATTAAAAATAAATCTTGGAAAATATAAACATAAACTTTATAATATCGTTTCAAAGCAATAATAAAGTTTTTCGTGAGATAAGCAAAAATAAGCAAATTCTGACAAAATTAGTCCAAAAACTAATATAGCAGGCAGTAATACTATATTTTCTTTATCTTTCCTTTTTTTCTTCTCAGTATTATTAAAACTACGCAATTTGAAAAAAAATTGTACAAATTTTATTCTTGCTTATAAAAAATTCGTTTTTAATAGATTTGATATAGAAAAAAACTATGAATGTGTGTGTATGAAATATAGATTTTTACTTCTTCAATTACCTAAACAGATCATGTTATTGTCTGTATTAATAAAGTGCAATGTTTAATTTTCGAGAAATAAGAGTATCGCTTAGGAAATCTCTGTTGGCATTTCGCGATTTTCCTCTAATCTTTCTAATAATTTTAAATTTATAAACATAGCATATTTAATTGCATTTTAATTCTATTATATTTTTTAACATTACGCTGTATCTTTTATTCTGTAATCGTTTCTTTTATGACAAAGTAAAACCTCTTGTAAGATCAAAAGAGTTAAGTATTAACTTCTTTTTCAATTAAAAATGTTAGAAAAGAGAAACGTTTTTTTTTCAATGCACTGTAAATCACGATATTAAAAGATATTAAAAGTAGTATTGTGTCTTAAATCGAGCTTGTTATGTCTGTATAAGGTTGAACGTTTGCAGCTTTAGATGGGTGAAGAAAAAGAGCATCTTTTTTCTCGGTTTACTATATTCGTATCTGGATCTTCTATAACTTAAGTGAAAGTGGAAAAGTATTCTCCTCACGTACTGTTGACTTCATATTGAGATGCCTTGTCATACGAGATATAAAGATATCGAGAAAACTTTTTATAGATATTTCGAAGAAGCAAACCCTAGTAGCATTAGGCTGCTTATTATTTAAATTTGAAAAAGTCTTAAATAAGTCTCGAATATTTAACAACGAACACAGATACGCGATTTACCAATCTTTCCGTTTGATATTCCAGCGGGAAGCCAAATGAATTCAATCATCCGTAGTTTGAAGGGGATAATATCGAGAGGAATCGACCGAAACGATAAAATTATGCAATAAAGTTTTAATCGTAATTCAAAACACTTTGCATTCATCAATAGAAATTTATGAAGCGTGATTAATAGCTTTTATCTTTTTAAAATAATTCCAATCGTATACAATTATCACTCTAAATGTATGCCTCAATTAATTTTTATAAACAAATAAATTTTTATACATAAAACATTGAATAAATACAAAATAATGTTTATCTAATATACATAAATATTATATAAATATATATATATTTTTTTTTGTATATTTATTCTGTGTTACGAATTCGTAGATATTATTATGTTAGGCGCTGTATGAGAAAGATAATTTTTTCATGAGATGTGTAACGTATACAAGACACAATAGTCTCTTAATAAAGCTCGTTAGTAAGAATTAGTAAGCTTATAAGCACGTTTTCGTCGACTCAAGTCTTATCAGACGAAAACAAATATAAAACTTGAACGAAAATATGACTTATGCCTATTTCCACCAACGCAGATTAACTTTGATTTCAGTTTAAATTACTCTTTATTTTTCTTTAGTTTTAAGAGTTGGGAAAAAATAGAGTAAGTTAAACTGAGATCAAAGTTAATCTATATTGATTGAAATGTTTTATAATTTATTCAGTAAAATTAATATTTATTCATATATGATATATATTTGTAATATTTATCAATATATTTAAATATTGAGTTATAATTATTTAAAATATAATACTGTAGTTCCTTTATACTTCTCATAAATTGCCATTTAAATATTATGAATATTTTTAATTAACTAAACATGTATTAAAAGAATATGAAGATATTCTCTACGAGTACATTTCTATGTTAAGTAATTAGGATATAATAAAATATACCTAATTTATTTTTATTTTAAACATAAATTATTGTGCTTTTACATATAGAATGTAGATAAAGTAATATTTTTAGATCATGATACTCCAACAAATCCTATTTGTAATTTATTTCTGAAAAAATTGATTAAAATTTTGCTCATAAATATATCTTGGAAGTTTCTGCACAAAAGAGAAAATTGTTCTAATCTGATTCTATCATGCTTAAAAGGAACACAACCAAGTGGCTTCCTTTAATTTTAAGCTTTTGATATATTAGTAGTAGTAGTAGTAGCAGTAATGAAAGTGGGTAGGACATATATCTCTCTAGTCCCTAGATGTGACCTAAATGTCTAAAGAGTTCCTTTGTGATTCCCACTAAGGGACCGTCTACAATATGAGGAGTAAGTTTGGCGTAAGAAATAAGAGTAGGTGTAAAGCTACGTACTTCCGATGTAAAGAGGTGGAGTAAGGACGTCAGCGAATAAATTCGTTTTATTTCTTACTCCAACTCCAGTCTGAATGTTTACTTCATATGTTATAGACGGTTCCTAAGACTTCTTCTTCCTTAGGCTTAATACAGAAAGCCTGATCTCTAGGCCTAATACAACCCCTCAGATGTTTTTTAAACTTGACATGGGTTTTTGCGCTTATGCAGCCATAATTCTTTAATACAGCCTTAGTCCTATAGGCCCTATACAGTCCCAACTTTTTTTAGCGAGTTTAGCGTAATCCTTTGATAAATATATACATATAAGGTGATCTTAGTAAGATCTTATTCTCAGTGATTTGCCATTGCTTTTCGCATAAAGAGCTGAGAGGTAGCGAAATTAAATTAAAAACTTGATATGTTTTTGGTGGATTTGAATTTTTGACACGGAGTGTAAAAGCACAATTACTTATACCACGACCACTTGGATATGTTACAGTATCGATAAAAAGGTAAAACATTTCTTTACAAATGCACGTTAAAGGTTAAAACTTTAAAATTTGATTATTTTCTTTCGAAATGAATAAAAGGTAGAAAAACAATTATTTTAAAAGCTGTTTGGTTCCAAGAATGCTTAATAAAAAAAATTTTTTTAATTTTTATTTTAAAAAACAATTTTTATCATTATTATAAAATACTCATAAAATTATTCAACTTTGATTAAAAAATTTTTTCTTTCTTTAACAGTTTTAATTATATTCGCTATGAAAACAAATAATCGATTTTTTTCAAAGAAGTGTTTTATTCTCTTAACTTGCGAGAACTCATAAAAGAATACATGTTTTTTAATTTTTGTCTATTTTTAACATATCGAAAAGCTTATTACAATGGACACTTGGTTATATTCCCTTGTTAATATTATTAAATTTTTCACGATATTTTGTTACACAAAAAATGATAGGATTTAATTCATTTATTTGTTAATTATGTGGACCTTCTGAAACATTTTGTTACTTATATTTATTTTTCAATTTCAGTCAACTACGTATTTATCTTTTTCGTCAAATGTCAAATACATATATTCAAAGAAAAATACATACATGTCTGATACGTACTTGTCTCATAGGAGATAGAATGCGCATAATCATACATCATCATGTGTATATATAATTTTATTATTTGAAGAAAGACTCTAGGAGAATAGGCATATGTATGCTGAAATGGTAGGTTGCGACAAAATATTGGCGTTTCTCGAAGCTGAATATATAACGCTCGAAATATTTCGCACGGATCTGTTTGTCATGCAAAATAAGGGATGAGCTACATATGACGGAAAAGTCTATTTCTAAGAGTAATTAATCACAAGTGAAAACTTTTAAAACGAATATGAAGTATTGAATATCCAAAAGCAGTATTCTCATTTTTACAAAAAATATATACACTTGTTTGAGTATACCATATATAATCCGTTGCTACAAAGAAAATGCGGAATAGAAACAATCATAAATTCCGAATATGATTGATATGATTCAAAATGAAAACAACTTGTTTGTCTACATAATTGTTTGTCTACATAAATGACTTTAGGTAAACAATATCCTGGCACGCAGTTTCCAATGAAAAATTATTAATGAAATTACTTAGACAAATTTACATAATTTATACGTTTTATTTAATTTTATTATTTTTACAGTGGCAGATATTATTTAATTTAAAAGTTTGTTCGAGTTTTGTTTTACTTTAAAGAAATTCTTTTGGGAAAAACATGGTATACAATAATTATAAGCAAGTAAAATGGAAACCTGCTCTCAACGTGTACTCAAGCGAAGTTAAAACAAGAGTTCAAGCTTAGATTAAATGCAAGTGTAATCCAAGATTACTCTTAGAAAGCGAGCTTAAACTTTACTATAATACTTTGAAATATGAAGAGACCTTTTTGGAATTGCTTTTTTTATATTCTAAAAGATAATATCATCAAAGTCGGCTTAGATTTTATATAATAAATTACATTATTACAATAATAAATAATAAAATAGGCGAATAATAATCATCTGTTTTATTATTGTAAAATCTATAATGTTTTATTTTATGTACATATATTAAAAAAATGTAGAACTAAAGAAGAATTTTGAAGTTTAAAACGTACTAAA
Source organism: Solenopsis fugax (assembly GCA_003595255.1). Lineage (NCBI taxonomy): Eukaryota > Metazoa > Arthropoda > Insecta > Hymenoptera > Formicidae > Solenopsis > Solenopsis fugax. Next base: position 4,745 of record QKQZ01020579.1, read on the forward strand.
TATATTTCAATTAAATTATTCTTATCTGATAATTTATTTTTATGCTATCTCATACTTAGAGTAAAACAATTGTTTACTATAATAAAATAAATATAATAAATAATCAATTTCGAATCTCTGGCAATAGTATAACAATTTTTACTATGTAGCTAGTAATTGACGTACCAAAGTATCGGCACCTGAACATCTGTGTAGTAATTTCATATGGAATTTTATCTGAAAATTCGATCCTTTCCGAGTGTCCTGCTTTCCCCACCTTGCGGTTTCTATTCACCTCACTACACGTAGCAGAACCTTCACTAGGTATAATTAAACTAGCATTTAATTAAATTATATTTGCCACTGATTCGAGTCACGAATCTTCACATACAAATGTCATAATTTGTTATAGAAGTTGCATCACAATTTATTAAGTTAATATTACGGTGTTTTGTATTTAAAAGTATTTATTTAAATAAATACGTATAATTAATAATGGATGCTGTTTTATTAAAATTTATTGTTACAACGAAATCTCTCTACACGCAGAAAAATATTATTCTAGCTAAAAAATATAATTACTCAATTTTAGTTTTTACTTTTTAAGTAACGGTTATTTTTACAAAAAATATTTTCTTGATAATATTATTAAGATCACTCATCATTTACTTAAATAAATAATATTTACCACAATAAATTTCCGCGTACACATAGAGAGGTATATAATAATTGAATAAAGCAAATTTTACTTATATTTCAAATTTTACTTATATTTCAAATTTTTCATATATTCGCAAATCTATCATAAATTTATCATAAGCATTAAATTTATTCAAAATATATATCTTATAATTTAATATTTCAATCAAGAATACTAAATTAAAAGAAAAAAATCCGTTTGCTTATTATTTTAAGCTCTTTCATTGATAAAATTTTCAAATAATCTTCAAAAGAGTATAAATTTTTTTTATTATATAATATATTAAAAGAGTTTTTCTAAATTGTTGATGAATATAATGTTGATGAGTATAATGTTTTAAGACAATTATCAAGAAAATATTCTTTGTTAAAAATAATCATTACTTATTAAAGGAAAAAAGTAAATTAAGGAATAGCTTTTTTTTAATAGTATAATTGATATTTTTCTAAGTCTAACATAAATGCATAAATATACAAATCAACTACTATATAAAATATATACATATTTTTATCGTTAAAATTTTCTCAATGCCATAACATTACATTTGACATTATTTATAATTCACATGGGAATATCTTCATGTTTTTTAAGTTGTGTAATGTAATGACTATTAAAGCTAGAACATAATAATATAAAATTAATTGATTAATTAATTAAATATTAATAAGTTTGAATATATATTTAAGATACTTAATAAAGTTTGGTTATTAAATCATTTGAGTTATCAATATTTAAAATCAATATTTAATAATAATAATATATGCTAATCAATAAACATTAAAATATTAAAAGTGATTTATAAAGATTGGATATTTTTCGTTAAAACAACATGAAATCTCTGAAGCTTATTCTATCACGTTATTATCGACTGAACTCAAATTATCGAAATATATGAAACAAATTATATTTTTAAATTTACTCTAGAACAGAATTATAATATCCAAGTATAATCTATTCACTGCAATGTATAAAATTACTTAATACATTTTTTTAAATTTTAATAATTATTAGTTCCTTTTTCCAAACTGCATTATTGACTAAACATATTATCATCCGTTGAGAAAATCTCATTCTATGACTGGTCTTTATAAATTTACTATTATTACAAGTATTTCGCCTACATAAAATTAAATAAGAATAAAAAAATCTTTCGTATATATTTTCACGTGAAAATTTATTCAAAAAAATAAATGATAAAAAAATAAAAAATAAATTGTTTTTTTATTGATTTGACAATTCCAATAGACAGCTGAATTTACTTGGCTGTTAACTGTACCAACAATCGAAACTTGATATGATTCTCGGTGAATTCTATGCAGGTTTCAATCGTCAGAAGGAATATGATACCACACAGTGGTATTGGATGATCGGTCAATAACAGATTATATTCTCGTTTCTAGACAGATATCTATGCCATTGTTATTTTATATATATCTCCATTTCTATTATATAAATTACAAAGCAAGCTTCCATATAATGTTTTCTTAAACATTATTAAATTATTGGAATTTATAAATGTATGTGTTAAATGCACATATGCAGGTTGATACAGCACCAATCAGATGTCACTACTTTTACTGTTCTCGTTTTAAAGTCTCAAAGGTCTTGGAATTTTATCATGCAAAAAGAACTACAATATTATATCTTTGATACTTTAGACTTTTATCTTCTGATTAAGATTATAAATAAAATTCAATTTATCTCGAAAGTGTTAATCTGAACAGTATAGCATGCATGTAATGTTTTAAATGCTCGTAAATCAATTTCGAATTAACCAAATCTTTACCGTTATATTACTAATATCTTGGTTTTATATATTTGGGTCTTTTATTGCTTTCTTAAACGTTACTCTTGAAAGATTTATACTTATCTTATGTATCAATGTATGCGTACATAAGTGATATACTATATTATATATATACAAATTAACGGTATGAAAGAAAGGGATATTATTTTCCTATCACGTTTCATTGTCTCACTTTATTATATTCATTTTTACTTACAGGTTCAGCAATTAAATATCATTTATACTTCAGGACGCGCATCATTATGTATATATGTGCACTTCCGTGCATGGCTTGCATATGGAGATGCAAAATAAATAAAAATTGATTTCTACTTGATAACATCTATGTCACAAATTCATTCATTCGAACCTTAGTTTATTCACATATACATTATTTTGAATTGCCAATTTGCGGTAGACATTTGACATTACGCATAGCGAATATATCTCTAAATATCAATATACATACTCACAATCAGAGCATGCCGCATTATTCTAAATGTAGATTATAATGCATCTGTATAATTATTACATAACATACATTATATTGTATATAAACTATATACGCGTAAGAAATAGAATGAATGGCGAGAGATAACAAAGTAATCGAGAATAAAAATGTGTAAAGAGGAATTAAAAGGAATGATTTTGAAGAATCTTAAAATCAAGATTGTCGGACGAACAGGATATATTGTCTACGATTTAGTAACAATTACATTTTCAATTTGATCTCACGCTATTCCTGTGTTTAGAAAACACTTGAAATAATATTATGTAATTATGAAATTAATTTTCTGTCTGGCATGCACGCAATAAAAGCGCGAGTTACAAGATAGTTATTAGAAACACACGTTCCAAATATTTAATCCGTTTTCAATTGTGTTACTTTTTTTGTTTAATATTCATGTGCGCGCGTATATCCAATTTTAATTTCAACAATCATTTTCACGAAATGTGCAAAGAATTCGAGACGCATTTCAATAGAATTCATACAAGTAAATAGAAGCAAATACGACAGAATCTATTCCCCTCATGCAAATTGTTTACAGACGAAGAATTCGCTATTTAAATTTTCCACGGTAGGATTAAATTGAAATTGATCGAACATAAAATGCACATTAATCATAAATATTTTCCGACCCGTCGCGCACAATTTTGATGATCGTCGCTTTTACGCACATACAACGAGTAATCTATAATAAAAGCATGATCGGCGAGAGGGAAATATAATGCTCAAATATATACTTTCTCCACTCGCTGATCTAGACAATATGCTTTATATAATACGGTCTCATGTAGGCTCCACGCGACTATTTTTATTACCTGCGCTTCTTTTAATCATGCTATTGCCTAGAGCTAATTATATTTGTCCGCTAGATGTTGCACCGTCTACCGGCTTTCCTCCCTTTTTAGCGCTAAGCAGCTGCTTAGATGGGCAGGCTGCCTACCCATCATCATGCTACGAATATATGCATATTTGTATATACGCCCGATTAAGTTGTTTCTTTTTCTACAAAAGTCTGTTATCTCTGTACAATAAGCGTATCGATACTATTTGTGCTAGCACCATACACACACACACACACACACACACATACACATATGCACACATACACATATGCACACTTATCATATATTTAAATATAGACTACATATCATACAGAGAGAAGTTTCCTACGTTTAGAGCTGCGACGTATCGTTTTCTTCTCGATCAGTTAAGCTGATCTTTGAACTTAAGTCTTATTAAGTGGAGTATCGTTTATACGATCGTTATATCATCACATCGGTCGTATCGAAGAATCCGGCGTTCACAGTAATGTTTTGATGCAAGTTGATTTTTTGTTGGCAAAGCAGATTATCATCATTTACTCTATGACTCTATGTCCTATCACTAATCATAACGACGCCAACATATTACGTTCTAGATAGCCAAGACACAGAAGCGGAACGTTTTTTTTTTTCGTTATTGATTATTAACGTTATTGATCTTAACGAACTTTCCTCGCATTCTTTTTCACGAGAAATTATTATCGTGTATCGTTCTACCCTTGCACATGCAACGGCAAACGTGTGAAGAAACGAGCGTACTTCGAAATACTCTAAGGCTAGGAAAGCATAATGTAAATGTATCATTAATTTGTTGAAGTGTAACTTATGATTAATGACAAATTAAATTTTGAATTTACGAATAAGTGATTTATGTGTCAGAAGCAGAATCTCAAACCGGATTGAAACGCTCTATTAGTACTCCCGTGATTTAATGGGACAATTCGATTAGGTCTGTCATTTTGATGTTAAGATGATCTTAACACCTAAAATGTATATAACTGATTTAAATAGGTATATTTAGCATAATGAAGAAACAGGATAACTCTCGCTATTGGCAGTGAATTTCGGAAGATATCCAAAGTGCCAAAATGTCCCCTGGCGATTTCATATTGCTTTAATGCCATTCATGCAATGTTAATATAAAATCCCTATTTATTTCTTAGGACACTCTGTACTTTCTGTGGAAGAACATGACACGTTTCTAGCTGATAAGATGTTGCAGCGGAATTATCAGATGAAATTTACGCTCGAAGTAATCGCGTACGTATCAAATTATACAAAGGTAGGAAACTTATACAATAAAATCTATGATACAATAAAAAATATGCTACTTCTAATTAATCCGCAATTAAAAACGATTTATTTGCTTATTGGACGTTCCTTCTAATCCCATTAAAGCTAATAGAAATAAGAGGTAGAAATAACAGGTAGAAAAAACATGCGTCTTATGAGAATCATATGAGTTCATTTAATTAAGCACCCTTACTGTCCGCCTATAACTTCATAGCACGTAACAAGTCTGTAATTCTAAAGTTTGTGAATTATTTAGACTGGTAAAGTACCTGAATTTTATTTAAGTAATATCTAATTGAGAGCTGTCCTTAAGTTCCTAAGATATTCAATTGAATATATATTGTCTTTTTTCAAAATATGCACTGATTACAATTGAAAAGCAATTAGATGAAGAAAGTAAGTTAATTTTTTATTTAACAATTTTAATGTTTGATTGATTGATTAATGCAATCTATTGTAAATACCATTGATTAATAGATCCACTTCAGTGTGTGTATGTGTATGTGTATACTAATAAAATAACGAAATAAATTTAAAATGATAATTTTTATCTCGGGATATATGTAGCTTTTGTATAATACAAATATAAAAATGTAAATCTTCATTTCATTTATTTGTTTCCTCAATTGCTAATTAATTTATTAACTATTTGTAGCTTTTACATCGCAAGCATTGCAATGTATCTTTAATGATACAACGATTTTTGATAAATTAGTTCTACTAATTAAGAGGAGTTATAATTTTGATTTCCTGCATTTACGTGTGTATGTGAATGTATATTTGATTTATTCGCAAACAACGATAACAGAGGTAATGCCTTTAAGAATATTATTAAAATATGACGAGACATATGGATATGAGTTACTTGTCACAATTTGTATTTTGTATCCGTATGCATTTTGTTCACAATTTGCAGTAATCGCGAGATATACATGTATCTGATATAAATGGACTGAAAAAATTAGGCTTTTTATTGAGAGAAAAGATATTTTTAAAAGTAAGCAATACTAAAAGGAAGCTTTGTGATGCCGTGAATTATAATCACAGTCTGCTAGTAACTTCAAATACCTGTTCGCACCTGCGGCATAATAATTATTGCATACACATACCAATCTTTTTAATTAAAATACATAAAATGTATAATATAAAAATGTATATGAAAAATATTTTAAAACATGGCTAATACTAATGATAAAAATATCCAGGTTTATAACAAGAAATAATTATTTAAACGAAAATAATTAGTTAAATAATTAACTGATAATCAACAATTAGCTAAATAGTCAATTTTAAATATTTATTAAGATGGGATATTCTCTACGTGTGTCGTCAGAGATGCTAATGTAACTCTACGAAACGTCGATCAGGCATCGATGGAAGCTCGTTTGTGAGGAGAGTACCAGGTGTCACAAAATTCGAAGAGAAAAGGCCTGCATATTAGGCCATCTCAAGGCAGTGTATATTCCGATCCACGATCGAGAGAGCCGTAAAAAAAATCGTCAATTGTCCGGTACTTCTGTGAAGGCGAGCTACCTCAAGCTGATTCGTTGTTTGTAAAAATAAAAAAGAGCTAGTACGTCAAATAACTCATGAAATATTTGCAACATGTCGGGGAGAGAGAAAGAGAGGGGGGAGAGAGAGAGAAAGAGAATTAATAATGCAACGCGAAAACGCTCCACGATTACTGCTTACAACAAGAGAAGATGGTCCTTTATTCGAAGCTGGCTGACGTTGCATAACACAACCGGTCCTTTATTTTCAAAGCGACTGACGTTTTATTATAATATACAGCCGGATGTCAATGTCTTAAAATACTTAATATTTTCACTTTTCGTCTTTCGTGATGAACGATGTTCCTTCGTTCGGCTTACGTTAAGTACTTACTATTAAATTACGGAATTATATTTTAATCGTAACGCGCGCGTTCTCCATGCAGAGTTAAATCTCACAAATTCTCGCTGCGGTACCGCATGATCCGCAATTTATTAGGAATGCATCTCCGATTCAGCAAAGTGTTTATTATTGTGGTACACATATAATTATCTAATACTACATTCACATACATCTGTTATACGCGCGCGTCCTGGTCACATAAACGTTAACAAATATGCACACATGTGTACAGAGTATGTACATACGAGTTTAATGACTTTCGATTGGCTTGAGTGCGTATTATGTACAAAAGGCGCGTAACACCTGACTTCGCCGGCGAGTGTTAAAATATTATTCTCATTTTATTATTGTCCGAGTTCACCACAGTTACGACAAGTGAGTGTAATTCGGTATTAAATATGGAAGGCCATCTTTTCCGGAAAAGAAAATAAAACAGTCCGTGTCTCTTACATTAGCTATATTATCAAAACGAATATTCCGTTGAACGACCCGATACGATTGATACTTTACGTCATATGAAAATCACCTCTGAGTAGCCTGGTGAAGGTCTTCTTGAATTGCTGATTCGCCAGGGCATAGCAGAAAGGATTCATGGGACTGTTGGCATAGCACAGAAAGTATGAGAACATGAAGAGGTGCTCGTTCGTGCACGGTGGATTCGCACAGAACCCCTCTACCAGTGCTAACACGTGATAAGGTGTCCAGCAAGCGACGAACGCCCCCAGAATGAAGGATATCGTGCGAAAGGCCTTGCGCGCTCTATTCTCCGTTCGCGATTTTTGTCGGCCAACCGTGAGGTCCTTCTTCGCTTTGGCCTTCAACCTTTTTCCGATAGACTTGACGAAATCGCGCCTGGAACCGTTCTGCTCTCCATCCGACGATTCATTCTTTTTTTTCGACTGACTCTTCACTTCCTGGCTATTCGTGGTGGCCGAGGCCGTCGGAATTATGCTGCTGGACGACGAGTTCTGCGGCAGATTGCTACTCGCCTTGATAGGCTGATCCGAGAATCGATTCATCATATTAGACGATTCTATCGGCATAGCCGCAGTCGTTGTGACCACCGTCGTGACCGATTGACGCTTCGTTCTATCGACATTGACGGAGACCTCCGTGTGTACCTTGCTGACAGTAGGTGACGTCTGTGATGCGACGTTCGTCTGATGTGTGATGAACACACGCGGCGGGTGCGTTTGACTCGATGCGTTAGACATCGCAGGTGGATGGTGCTGTTTGCTCTGTGCAATTTGTGTGAGCTGGCTTGTACCAGCTTGCTGCGCCGTCGCCCTGATAAGTGCGGTTTGCAACAGGCTGGTATTCGCGCCCGCCGTCGCGGTGCTACCCAGAATGGGCGACGGAGGTGCCGTCGACAGCGGATTTGCCAGACTGCAGGAGAAGGAAGACGGTGGACTCTCGTAAGAAGGACTGGGCACGATGATGGAGCTCTCGTCCATGTATCGCAAATCACCGCCGTCCAGACCGGTGAGAATATCGTAAGTGCCATGATGACCGTGGGAGCGTACGATCAACGATCTGGGTCTGTCAGTTGACGAGGACGTCGTCGGGCTGTCCGATATCGGCGGGCTGCTTTGGAATTGCATGGGCGGTGGTATAATGTTCTGTTGACTGCTATTGATCGACGTTCGCTTAAGTTGAGCGGGTGGCGTCACCTCGACCGAGACGATCGATTGTTGATTGCCGTCGGCGTCGCTCAATTTCAAGGATTGTTCTGGCGTCAACGTCCGGCTGCTGGACTTATCGAGCTCGGCGGGATTGTCGGTGTCCAGAAGACTGAGCTCCTGTATCTTCGGCAGTGTTTGAGCTTTATGTGTCGGCGTGTCGCGTGTAGGACTCGTCGGCAATAGTTTCCTCGCCGTTGGCACACTCAGCTCGACCTTGATCGGCACAATGCCATTTAGGCGTCCATTGGTGGCGAATACCTGGAGAGCGCCGGATTGGGCTACCAAACCCGCCAGCGAGGATCGCTTTCTGACGTTATTGACCGGCTGCGCCGTTCCACCAGCGGTGCTCTCTTCGTCGGAGTCGAAAATAGGACTGCTGGAATGTTCGGACTTGTCAGGTTCCATGACCGTGATATTCGCTGAAATGTTCTTGCTTGCGGAATTCGACGCCGTCGTATCGTCTGTGCTCTTCTTCGTGACCCCGATTTTCTGCGCGGTCATCGCATCCGCGCCGATGACACTGTCATCCATCGACGTGACCCCGATCTTCGGTTTGTCCTGGCTCAGCAAGGTGCTCTGTGTCTTAGAAATACCTATACCAGCGGCGCGACCGGCCATACCGGACATCGCGCCGGCGCTCAGCGCGACCATCGATTGCATCTTGCGCTGCTTGGCCTCGCTTTTCTTCTGCATGTCATAGGCGGTTTTGTATATGCCGCCGTAAAGAACGAACAGAACGATCAGCGTCGTCCAATAATATCCTATTATCAGCGCGGTATTGAATACCGGATCCTTGAGGAACTGTACGGCACACTGGCCTGGTTGTAGGTCTCTGTAACCGATAAAGTGCTCCCAACCGAAGATGCTGATGAAAAACAGTAGCGCCGGTATGATCCAGGTGATGGTCACCATCCAGATTACGCGCTGTTTCGTCCGCCAGCTGCGATACTGCGCGGCTATCTTCACCGAGCAGAATCGATCGATCGTGATCAGGAGAACAGTATACTGGGACACAAGGCATACCGTATAGTCCACTGACAGCCATAGATCGCAGAGGAGAGGTCCCAGATTCCAATATCCCATTAACACGTAGACTGTGTAGAACGGCATCGACACGGTGCCTGCACAACAATTACGTCGTTACTTGTATAGTCGGTTTCTGTTGTCATGTGTATCTGATTACTCGTATTCTGCATTCAGACAGACCTCATGATAAACCAAATTACACATCTACGTATGATTATCATCACAATGAATATACATCGAGATCCGTTCATAACTGAGGGATTTGCATTTATAATACTATCGCGTTTCTAAACGGTTGTGGAGCTATGCCGAAACATCCTATCAAAGAAAGTGAATTGAAACGCAGCATTCTGCAAATCATTGTTACATTTAAAATGAAAGTACGAATAATGAAATTAACGAAATTAATAAAAATTTTAATATTTTGATGTAAAAATGTAATTTTTTGCAGTTGTACTTTTATATTTCATAATTAATTATGTTTTAGCATAATTTTTATGAAAATTATGAGATATAATATATGAAATTATTGTCATATGAATTAATAACATAAAGTATGTTATTAATGAACGAGTAATGGATTAAGATGGAAAATTACAAATCTCATAAGAATTATTGATACATTTTTTTGAGAGACTAATTACTGAACATTAAACGTTACAAAATTATTAAACCATTGTCATATGTAATAAATTATAAAATTATTAATGTAACGACTCTTATAAAAATTTTTATGTAAATATAAATCTATAAAAATATTAATCTATAAATCCTCGAAATATTGTTTTTATAAAAACTTTAGCTCTTGGCATAATAATGACGTACGGTATAATTTAGATATTCCAGAAGAGATCTAAATTGCAATATATCATTTTTATGGGATGACGCAACGTTTACTGTGAAGGGAGACGAAAACGATATACGGAAATTTCATAAGACTTACCGATAAGCATATCAGTGGCAGCTAATGATGCGATGAAATAGTTGCTCGGTTGCCTGATGGCCCTATCTACGATGAATGCCAGAAGAACGAGGATGTTACCGCCGATAGTTAGCAGTATGCATATCGCCAGGCAGATAGCAATCAGTACGGTCTGCCAGAGCGTAAATGGTGGCAAAACGGGCGCGAGAAATTCATCTGTTTGGTAGACGTAAAGCTTTATCAGCAAATGACACATATAACATGACGTTAATATGGAGATGTATGTAACGCAACAGCATAATATTAACGGATTTAATAATGTATTTAGATTTAACCAATTGTGGCCTAACTTGAAGAAACGAAGAATAATTATATATTAATAAGTTGAATATTAGACCGATATGTGAATAATACAAGAAAAAAGAAAAAGTGTCATTTTTCAGTCAAAGCGGAATCTAATATTTCTACAACAATTATAAAACATATTTTTCAATTCTATAAACTGCGTGCCGATACGGGTTGTCGGATTTGAAACGCAAATGTAAACTAAAATTGCAAATAATATCTCAAATTAAACTAGGAAAAATGTTTTATTATAACTATAAATAATTTGGTTAAAATATATCGAATAAAAACTATTCAGTTAATAACAATTATAAACAAATATTTAGTTAGAATAAGCAATTTTATATATTTTTTTAAACATTTGATTATTGTTAGAAAATACTTAAAAAAATTTTTTACTGAAGGTACGTGGGTCATTTGAAAAGTTTCCGGCCTCATCGACATAAAGTAACTGTAGAAAAAAATTTCTTTCGTCGTCCGATAGATCGCCTTGACATATGTAAACCGTAAAAATTTGAAGTCATTCTGATCATTACTTTGTCTATGACAACTCTTCCAAAGTTGTCAGCTGACATTGTCTGTCAACAATGGAGAAAATTGAGTATCGCGCAGTGATAAAATTCCTTCATTTGAAAGGGAAAAAGACTCAGGAAATAAAAGATGAGTTAGACTCTGTATACGGTGAAGCCTCCCCTTTTTTTATTTTTTTATTTTTTTATTTTTTTTATTTATTTTTATTTTTTTTATTTTTTTTTACGTTGGACCAAATGTATCGAGTTGCAAGGAGACTACGTCGAGAAATAAATTTTGTTTTGCTTCAAAATATGTGTTTTTCTTAAAANAAAATATGTTTTTCTTAAAAAGGCCGGAAACTTTTCAAATAGCTCTCGTATTATATCTTTTTACTTTTTTTATTTTATATTGTATATGAAAATTATGTTTTACATAGCTTTATATAATATAACAAAAAATTTAATTGATTACCAATTTTAATAATAAGCTACAAACATCTTAAAAAACCGTCAAGATATTGCGAAACATATTCTAACCAGGAAGCCTGTTATTATAGAAACATCAGTAAGCCTTAAGATAAAAAATGGCACTTTTCATTTTTTTAACAATTGTATAATTTCGGAACAAAATGTATTTATCTTTATACTCGTAATACTCATATTTTCTTTGCAAGTCGCATGATTGTACGGCTTAATTACATTACCCAACGCCGGCGACGTCGTCGTTGCGTTTCCAAAAGTCGAGGTATTCGTCGCGTTTGTCGGGAACCAGTCGGGCAGAAGTTCCGCGTATTCACCACTGTTCCAGCGCGGGTCATCCGGGTCAGGCCATGTTCCATTTAGCTGGGTACATTCTGGTGTTAAAATCTGGTTAAACACGAATCGACATAGGCGCTCCCGTTGTCTCTTCAGCTTCCTAAGGACAATGAAACATTTTTATTAACCGTAAGATACCAAAAAACGGAGGATCGTTTAGAATATCAGTGCGAGAATGAATGAAAAATCCATTATGGTACCTTTTTGTGTTAATTAGTATAAAGTAACACGAATACGTCAGCTTTTATAGTAATGAATAGCGCTCGCATGAGATACCGCCACTTCAAAATTCCTCTACGTAATCCACTGTAACAATAGATCAAATCTAGGCTAATGATGTGCGTTCAAATAAAGCACTAAGCATTTACGTAATTACAGATGAAATCGTGGATTAATTCCATTTGTGCGCGACCGCTATTTCTATCCACACGTGTAAATTACATTTTACACATAAAAGGAAGTTCGATAGTTCGATGAATCACAATGTTCCTATTCCTTCGTCGTGGCTGCATGTTTGTTACCATCGAAGAAAATGTGACACCGGTATTTCCTGATTCTCTGCACAGCGACATACACGGTCCTACTCTCTGGAGCATCGCTACAGCGGCGACACGAGAAACGAGTCAAAGGCTGAATACACCAGGCGCACAATGAGCTTGAAATAAGCATGAATGGAACCACATTCAACCCCCGCGTCGGTCTCATCGCCGATGGGCAAAAAGCGACTGGGTACATCTTAAAGAGAGTGAACCCATTTTTAAATCATTCAAGTAGTCGATTGTAACTCCACATGGTCTGAAATTACGGGCAATAGTCCACTTTCCCATAATTCAAAGACTGGAATGACTTTGAATCGGAGCTATCAAACAATTCTTATCGATATTACACCGCTTCACAGCACGAATCTCACGCTATTGTCTTTTATTCTCTCTCGTGCATGCATTCTTCTAATTAAAAAAAACTATTGAAAGAACATTGAAAATTAAAAATCTGTATTAACATAAAGAAGCTGATACTTTACATACTTGTCTTTTTATTTTTGAAATACAATATTTTACTTTATCTCTCTTCATCAAATATTTATTCTTTTAAAAAAACGCAGATTTGCTTGGAAATTCATCTTGCAGTTTTGTTCGATATAATTTAATTACATAATATTTATAAATGTATGTACATTTCACACGCAAAAATAGCGATTCAACCTGACAGTTGATGCTAAAATAATGCAAACACTTCATGCATGAGCTGCCAATGCAGTTCCGGATACTCTATTATGAGGTTGAATGAGAAATCTAACTCCGACTTAGCGAGTCGTTTCAGCGAGAAGAACACGAGTCACAGATTATCGCGTCTGAAGTTCGACTGCACCATTCGACTACTCCGTTCTCACGAAGGATAAAGCCGTTTGAGTATATGACCCGTGATACGCCCTCGATTTTCGTGCTTTCTTCAACGTCAAAGAAATTCTCGGCATTCAACGGCGACAAGCATTATATCACCATAGAGCAAGTTGACAATGCACGGATAATTTTTTGTACGATTCATACAATGCGAATAGTGGATATTTCCATTTGTGCGTTACATCATAATTGAGCTTATAAAATCATTTTATTTGCAGATTAATAAAAATTGAATTGCAAAAAACTGAAAAAATTTAATTATAATTATTGAGTTTACATGTTTGAAAGTAATATGAGATTATATTAATTTATCAAAATTAATACGATTTATTATTGTATAATGTTTAATTAAGAAATTTTTGGTTATCAAACATCGATATTTTATCGTAATTTAATTCTTGGAATTTTTATTTTAAATGCACAATCTAATTTATATCATGACCTACAGAAACGGATTTTTCAATTTCCATCGTAAGTTCAGCTTTACTTCCAGTAAATTTTACAAATTGATGAATCTTACGTTAACGCTGTTACAACGGCAGATTGCTGGCGAAAGTATCTGAGTAACCGCGAGAATAAAGAATGAGGTATGAGATTCTTTGTTTCCCCAGAGGAAATAGTTGTTCTCGTTATTCGTGAGCATCCTTTTTGTGTAGCCTTACCGTGAAATCATTCGTAAATACTTGCCCTCATCATTAATGTACTTTTATGTCACGAAGCTATTTTATTTCATGAAACAATCTATAAAAAAGAACTGACCACTTGTAATTATCTGAAAATTCAGTCATTCCGTTCATATAAAAAAAATCGTGGAAAAAGCGTTGTTGTAATAGTAGGAAACAAAATTTTTACTCGATGGAATGAAGGGTTTGATGACATAGCATATCATGCTAATTTAGTCACAAATTTCGTCAAAATATGGAATGTTAGTATGAATGAGTAAAAACAAACTCGTTGAAAGAGAGAATACATGGAAAATTGTATCCATTAGTTTAAATAATTTTTGAAAATTTATAATTTAGTGTAACAATTAATAAATCTTAATTAAGAAATTTATATAAAATTTGGTATTTTAATGAAGTAAAATGTTGCTTTTATAATTATTATGCAACATATTATATACAATAAATCGAGTTTCTCAGTTTGTGAAGTGTTTAACTGCTTAACATCAATTTAAACTTTAAACAAAAAAGTACTTAATTTCATGAAATAAAATTACGAACTGATTTTCCGGCTTAAATTGTGCGATGTAATGAAAAAACTTGTAACTCAATGTTCGCGTTCACATCCCCTCTCTATACGCGAGCTAATTCGATCTAATATGAAATGACGTAAACTACAACCGTTACTTCCTGTCATTTGCGTAAGCACGTAGTACGAACATTTCAGAAAGGTTTTTTTTTATCACTGGAGAGGAAAAACGCTGCAAGAAAAAGGCAAAGGGCGTTACAAGATGAGATACACACAGGTGGATTATAAGACACGCGCGGAGGGGGAATTCAGCCCTCCAGAAGGATATCCCTCTTTCTCATACGAAGCTCCGCTTTATTAACGCTAAAAATATCTACTTTATATCAAGCAGACAATAGTGAAACGTAGCCAACATTATTTTAAAAATGTGTGTGTATAATCAGTATATAATTCATATTTATATGCTTTTAGCACATCAAAAATATTTCTTGAGAAACGAACACGTAAATTAAAACATATCTATCTAGAGAACTATAGATTACGATTTTATTAAAACAGGTAAAATAAATAGTAATTAAAAAGAAATAAATATAAAATCGCTTTCGCCAATTTGATTCGGCTATTAAAAACGCAATAGATTTCTAAGTCTACACTGAAAGGAAACGAAATAGTTCTGACAACTATAATTTGTCAACTCTGAAATTTAAATATCTGTCACTAAAAATACTAAATATTAAAAAAAATACAGTTATAGCAATTTATGTGCACTATTCATTGATAGCGAGATAGACTCAACTACATTATACAGTTACATAGATTTCATACAAATAAATTATAACAATTACATTTTTCTAATTTAGACAATCATTTATCTTAAATGAAGCACAATGCCATAATAACTAATTAATCATTTATTACAACACCTTTTTGGTAGCAATAATATAATTTTCATTTGATATTTGTGTAGATATAGGGCTATAAGACCGATTAAATCTTTAAGATTCACACGATCGGAATAATTATGAGAGCAGTGGAACTGTCATGGTGTAACATTCGAAGTTCCGAAGTTCGAATCTCCGTCGGCTCAATTTTTTCGTCGCCTACATTTGTGTTCCTATATTTTTTCGTAATTATCCAATGAATAATTACTATTTTTTCTTCATTTATATAACTTATTTATTGTTTTTATTACAACTTTATAATAGTTGAGGTGTTATCTTTCCTCAGATTTCTAGTTGTTCATATGGTTTTTTCTCTGTACAGAATCAAAGAATATTTGATAGATTTGGAGGGAAAGGAAGGGGGAATTTTCGGCAAAAAAATACTAGAAAATATTATGATTAAAATATAGATTAAAACATACATAATTTCGATCGTTCGTATCGTCTGAAGTGAATTCTTAGCGCGACTTCTTACTTACAGAAACAATTGTTCCAACTTTGAACGTAGACAGTCGTTTTGACGTCATGTCCCTCGAGCACTTACCTTGACAGGTAAAAAAACAAAAGCATTTGCTCCATTTTATTCATACGATGCATTGTCCCCGCTACATTCGTTGAGTGCGACTTGTCAGCCCGTACCAGCTACACGCCAGTACCTTGCCAGTCGAATGGACACCAAGCCGGTGTATCGAATCGCGTGGACATTCGTTAACACCGTGGCGCAATAACGCTCAGTGACAGAATGTGTTGTGTGCGCGTCCCTTTTAGGTGTGCGCGAGCAGGTTTCGTATGTGTACATGTGCCGAGAGAGAGAGAGGGTGGCGAAGGGTGGAAGCTATACAAGCCCTGGTGAGCAGAGGATCATCGCCGTGGAATGGCATGATCATACGGACGGATGGAAGGGCCGCGCTGGAAGGAGAAAGGCTGAGAGGGCGGCTGAAAGAGAGGAGCGAATAAAAAGTTGGACCGCATTGTAAGCGGGGAAAAATTACGAGAAAGGAGATGATGGCGAAGCTGGAATACGGAATGACGGCGAGCGACGGCAATAAGTACCCGGTCGGCGTTGTTCCAACGTGTCGTAAATATGTGGCAAGAAAAGGACTTGGTTCAACGAACTAGCTTAGATTCGCTGTTTGTCAATTCAAACTGATTCGCAACAGAAATATATAATGCACGGCTACAGAAATTTTCTATAAGCAATTCGAGAATACAAGTAATGGAACGTATGTTTCAGCTAATTTTGAATAAATCTTTATCGCAATTGTTCATTTAATTACAAGGTTATTGAAAACTTGCTATGAATTAATAATAGTTTGATCATTAATATGATTTTCATTAATATCAAAAAGCTTCAAGTCAAATTAAAGAATTTCTCTACAAAATCTCGTATATTTGTCAACATATTTAAATTAAAAAAAAATTATTTGTGTATTTGTATTACACGTCGAAATTCTCTAATTACTTTTTAAGAAATACTTTGTATATCTTTTTGTTACAAAATTTTTTTCTGAAAATCGTTTTTCATCTAACATATCACTGCTTTTGTTAACACGATTTTCGATTGGTTACCGACAATTCAACCTTGGAGATCGACAACAGCACCGCGTTTGTGATTCCATGACTATATGTTTCCTTCGCCATATGTTTGCAATCGCCTCTGGGAAAACCTTATTTTTATTTTCTGGCCCAGTTGCTGAATGGAACATTTCAAAAGATCCCCCCACCACCACCCTCGCCAGATACAAAATGTACAACCTATAGCTGCAGGCTAATATTGGGGCAGATAGCGTTATTTTCTTTCAACAGTGTATCTTCAAGTGACACGGTTTTCTTTAAATCTGTCTATACATCCTCTTCAAGGCCGAGGTAACA
Source organism: Solenopsis fugax (assembly GCA_003595255.1). Lineage (NCBI taxonomy): Eukaryota > Metazoa > Arthropoda > Insecta > Hymenoptera > Formicidae > Solenopsis > Solenopsis fugax. The sequence continues at coordinate 22,432 of QKQZ01020579.1, forward strand.
AATCAATTTTGGAGAGAGTGCACGCAGGTATTGGCGAGAATCAAGATATTTTACGCATAATATAAAAGAATGCTGGTCATAAAATGCATGTGATGAGAAAGAACACCGATTTCCTGGCACATTAAGCTTTTATCTTTCTCTCCTGAAAATGGCTTCCTGTCTTCCCTTCTAAAAATTATGATCTGTTGGAATTCTTTCAATACAATAAAAGATATTTCTTAATATAATTTGATATATGTGCACCGTATATATTAATGATGTTTTAGCTATACAATACGAGCTAAAAATTTTCGAAATTTAATAATTGAAGAATTCTTAGGTTTATTTTTTTTCTTAATCAACGACAAAAAAATTTGGTCGCAAATGTCTGAATTTTGGCTCTAAAACAGCTGCAAAGGAGAAAGCAACGAAAAAGTTGATTTATAACAGCTTCTAAGTGAAAATGATCCTATTTTGCTGCAGTTTTAGGTAAATAACTTTTAAACGAGTGAGTAGATTCAGATGAATCATTGCACGAATGTTTATTAGAGTTCTATTATTATACGTAAAAAATTTGATTTAGTCGTAATATTACTTCCTCTTCAAATTTTCAAATAAAATACTATAAAATGAGATTATATATAAGAATCAAGAGCAAACACAAAAAATAAAATAACATTTAAACCAATAAAAAATTGTGCTCAAATTGTACATTGAAATGTAATAGAACAATGTATAAAATTTTTTTGGCAATACTTTGATGCATCCTTAAATAACGCACTGAGTAAAAAAATATTTAATCTGATCAACTAAACATTGAGTTAATTCAACAATTATTTAGTTGCATGAAAAAGATATAATTCATTCGTGTTAACCATTCAAATTTTTTAATCAAGAATTAATTAAACCAATTCAATATTTAGTTGAACTACATAGATTTTAATAATTTTTTTTAGTTCATGAAAAATGTAAAAGTTGCTACCTAAAATTGTACATATTCGGAGGGAGAAAGAACTTCTTCTGGAGTAAATTATAGAATAAAAGTTTTGTTTTTTTTTTTCTCTCTTTTTCTCCCTCTCTTTTTTCTCAACCTTTCTCTACTCGCTCGTATGAACGCAATTACAATATTTTTCGTTATTAACGCTGTACAATAGTACTCCATACGTTTATAATTTTCAAAAACATAATTTAAATCCTTTAATGATGAAAATATATCGATTTTGAAATATTGAGATTAATGTGATGTGGTAATAATGACGTGACATATTAATTGCCACAATTTTGCTGATTAATTAAATTAATTATATATTTACGTAATCAAATAAACTACTTGTTTATATGTGCTTTGTGGTACTTTTAGAGAGTATATCTCTACGCAATACAAATCTCCGTGATAGTATCATATCGTACTTTTCCCAAAAAACATATATTCTTTCTTTACATTTCTGTTTTGTCCTCGTTTGCTATTTACTCTCTCGTCTGAAGATACTGCACGTAAGTCCGCAGATTAAAGTGGTAGAACTTGGGTACAGCTTCCACGAAATTACACCTTGCAACGGCAAAGAGAAACAGGTCTTCTCAGGAGTCGCCGCAGGTTTCTCAACTTTGAGAAAGTTCCTTCCTCTACACAGATTCGTGTTCGTAATTCTTGGACTAAACTTTCGACAATGCACGAAAAAAAATCTAATTAACTCCAATTAAATTTTGTATAATATAATCTGCGATCTCTTTCTTGTTTAAAGTTGTCCGTAAAAATGATGTGATCCTTCGTTTCTTCATCAATAGCTTCACCCGAAAGCGATATGTAGCCGACAAGTATCGCATTAGTCGACGTATATGTAGAGCGAAACAATAATTCGCAGCTAGTGGTGCTACTTAATTATATCCAACGCTTGCGGAAGCTTAATGTTGGGTGGAGATCAAATCGGATTTACACTTTGGTGGATAGCAAACGGGGCTCCATAAATATGGGCAGGATACGTTACGGCGGCAAACGTGTTACGACATCGTTGGATGATAGCGTTGCTGCAGTGATGTAGCAGACTGCGAAGGGGAATCTCGATCGCCCCGGGGGAATTGAACGAATCTATTTAATAACTCTCGGTGACGTACGTGCGCGCGCGCGCGCACGAGCACGATCGCCCTCGGCGTGGTACTGAAACCGCCGGATAAACCGACCCAATAGCGCTCGAAAAGCAAATCGCAGCCCCTGTGGTTGCACCGTCGTCACAGCAATCGCGCCGTACTTATGCAACTTTGCCGCAGCAGTTATGGATCTGTGCACTGTCACGTTCGATAGTACGCGCGCGAGATGAAAAAACACAAAATTTCTCTTTCCATTGGTCGAGGTAGAACGCAAATTTTCCCATTAGTCGCGACCCCTGTCCAACTTTCGAAATTTAGTGGCCTAAATTTTACATTTTACTTTCAATTATAGAATAACGGAGAGATAAGATTTGTCACTGAATGATTCAAAGGGATGAGGACCGTTTTCAGAAATGCCGACAGTTTATATACTCTACTCCTTTCTCGATAAATATCGCTCCACATCGACTAGGTAAACAAAGGACGTTATTATCTACATAATAGGATTCTGATAAGAACTTTAATACGCTGGTATTATGAACTACCAGAGCCTGTAAAATGGTGGATTAAAATTGCAGAGTACGAGCGTTGGACAATTAAGAGAGAAGGAGGACCCAAGAAGGCCGTAGATTTAAGCAGACATGGCCTTGAACCAGTTTTCGAAACGGTATATCTAGATTGAATGTTATATCTGGTTATAAACGATATATCTGGGACCAGCTCGTGAATTTCAATATAGTTGGACGGATGTGCTAATCGTGCTTATAAACTGAGAAAAAAGAGTCGAAATATTAGCAAGCAAATATTACTTGTGACTTTTCCTACAACATTTTTACTATTGAAATAAAATGTTTAATTATGATAACGAAATATACATTTCTGTGAAATATAACTCATTTTTCTTATTAATAATTAGTTTGTATACTAAGAATAACATTTTATTCCATCGTATTTTACCTTGTCGTGCCTAGCAAAACATATATTTCTCAACCCTTCAAAAATTTATATCTTCCACAAGAATAAAGATAGACTTCTTCCTGGGCTTATTTTAAAGATGGAAGATAAAACTCTTCACAAAAAATCAACATCTTTGTGAGTTTCTTAAATATCTCATCAAATATTCGTAAAAGTAAAAAATGCAAACATCTACCACAAAAATTAAGATAGCGAGTTCTTTCTGGACTCATTTTGAAAGTCAACGTAAGGGCTACAAAGTCGCGAGTTTCAAATTTAATGTGACGATCAAAATACTGAATTTTGTTGTATTCACATGTAAGTTGATACATGTATATAGATTTTTGAGTTCGTTGATGACAAAACTGCAATAAAAATTCTAAAATTAAAAGTGGTGGATTTAATATAGCAGATTAAAATATTAAATTTTGTTGGATTTTGGTCTGTCATATTGAATCCGTCATTTTAAAATCTGAAATTTTGATTATAGATTTGTAATTCGCGACCCTAAAACACTTCTGGTAAAACATGAATTAGATGTTAATTGTTCCTAGAAAATAGGCACGAAAGAGTTAAATAAAGATTTATTTCAGTGAAATAAATTTGTATCCCGCAAATAAATTTTTAGGTATATTTTTCTCTATGTGAGAAAAATTTATTAAAGGAATATACATTTATTTCACTAAAATAAATCTTTATTTACAAATAACATTGTGAAATAAAATTTTATTCCTAGCAAATAAACCAATTAATAAGAAAAATGAAATATATTCATAGAAATATATATTTCGTCATCGAAAACAATTTTTTTTATAATATACCAGTAAATATTGAAGAAATAATGTCACATAACATAGGAATAACATTTATTTCTGAATATTTTGATTTTTATCAGCGCAGTGTACACTAGAAAAAAATTTTAGTTTATCAAAAAGTGTTTAGTTGAGGCATGTTTTAACAGCGATCAAATATTTTGCTTCATAACAAAAAATTTAGTTGCTTCTACGAAGTACATATAAATAAAAAAAAATTGTTTATCATAACTAAATAGTTTTGTTTGGTACATTTTAACCGAATTATTCGTTGTTACAACAAAACATTTTTTCTGGTATAATTTGCGTATCTTTACCCAGAAATCAGTCTCGAAATAAAAAAAGTAAAAGACAGGCTATACCTGAAGAATATTGCCGTCATTATCATTTTATGGTATAGAACTCATCGGTTTAAGTATTTTCCAAGAAAAATAGTATATGTGAGGTGTAATATCGCTTAATGTTGCATAGTTATATCTTGGTTGCAAATCAAACAGAGCACCGAATTGTCAATGTGTTCGCGTAACTTTAATAGAAACGAGTCTAAGCTATCATTGTTCTGAGGATATCCGTATTCGATTGTGTTGCAGGCTATCTAAAGATTACGGAAATGTTCGTGGACACTAAATTCCACCTTTCGTAACGCAAAGCGCAACTGACCAATACAAAGACGTGGCCAGCGAGTTACGGTTGCTAAGATGAAATGTTCCGTGTCGCGAGACTACACGCGCGGGATACGGGATGGAGCTTTATGGAGCCGACGCGACGAACAAGGGAGTGTGTATCAATTTCCACCAATTACACGCCACCCAACCAGTCTTGTCCCTTCAGACGGAAATCGCGCGGGTGCGTTCGACGGTACGTCACCGCACCAGAATTTTCAAGCCGTCCTCGACTCCAGATTATACAGGTTGCCCCGGCTGTCTTCACCGCAATATTTCCTTTTTATTTTCAGGAGTTTCATACACGCGATTGTAAAGAAACAGTAACAAATACCTCATATCGTTAATCTTCCATACTTTTTGCAATGTATCAGCTGTTTTAAAATTCTTTGATAGCTCTGATAGTTTTTTTCCCCTTTGAATAAAATCTTTACATAATAAGCTATATCTCTCCCTGATCTTTCGATTCGTTATGCAAGAAAGAAGTAGGCTTCTATCTCGATAAGGTCTACTAGACTGCGATAACTTATAAGGTGAGTTAATACATCATCGGTTGACGTGATGTACATTTTCGGAACATGAGAGAGAAATGGTCAGCCAGAAGGAGTGTATGAAAAAATCAAGTGACATCAGCCCCCTGGACGTGTATTCGACATTCTCTGCTCTTCAGCGTGATTGATAAGGTCGATGGGAAGCAGAATTGGCTGCGTGTGTAAAACGCTCGCAAAATATTTATCCACATGTCCAAGTTATACATCTAGCTCAAGTTCCATTTAAACTTCATTTCGATGAAAGTCATTTCTTCGAATTGCACTATCGGAATTTACTGGAAGTATTGTAGCAGGCCGTAAGATGGATGATATCTCTCGGTATCCTTTTTGTTTCATGTTGTTAGTGAAATTGAATATGTTCGTTGATTTATATGTAGAGGAAGATGGTGTTTCTTTGACCCGTTGTATCTTTAGCCGTATTATCTTGCGAAACTGGATATCTTTTGGATATTTGTAAAAGTAAAAATATAGTTTGCAGATTGCAGACTACCAAAAGTATACACTTTATAATCTATAATTTTAATAATAAAGAAAACTATGAAAAAGATATTATAAAACATTAATATTTGTTAAGATAGAATTTGGAATACGTTATATTATTCTAGTTTGTCGAAGTTAATTTTCATATATTTTACATAGACTACATAATTTAAAGTAACATTAAAAATCAGATTGTATAAAAAAAAGTTAAAATAATTTTCTATTTTTTTATTTATATTTTTAATGTTATTTTACATTATAAGTAAGTAATGGTAAAATAACAACTTTCCATCCCCGATATATACATAAATATACATATTGTTATATATATATATATAATGGATGGAAAATCGTTATTTTATTATTATTTTACCGTTACTTTATTATTACTTTTATTTTTTTATAATAACAATTTGATAATGATGTTACAATTTTTTATAGGGTTGAAGAACAGTTACTTTTGACAAGCAGCTCGTTGTCATTACTCATTGAAAAAAGTAACTCGTTAGTTGACTCTTTACGTAACGAGTAAAACTACAAGTTAATATTTTTTTATCTCTACTACCCTATTAAGGGTTTAGAAATAACGCATTAAAAATTATAACTGGGGATATCAAATTTCGAATATGATGTACGCTATGTATAAAGGCACGAACAGGATATCAAATTACAAGTATATATCTTCAATATTAATTAAGCGTAGGCATATTGAGGGTATACCACACTAAGATTTAATTTCGCGAGAGACTATGATGCCATACTCGAGCGAAGAATATGAGGAAAAGATGCGGGGGACATTCACTAATTGAGTTAATGAGAAAAAAAATGAGTGCATACTAACACACTCTTTGCTCGGAAAACTCATTTAATTTTCTATCAACGATGATACTTGCGAGGCTATCCTCGAAGTTGTTTTTTTAATATAAATCAAGTATGACTAATTAAAATTGTAGCGCGTCTTCCATTAGTTTGCCCATTCTGGCGTCCAACGAAGAAACTGAATCAACATTTAAAAAATATTATATATCAAAACAATTTGCATCATCCATCTTATAATTTATTAATATAAGCTTATTAATAGAAGCTTATTAATACAAGAATTATGTTTCATATTGCAAAGCATTACTAAAAATATAAAAAATTCATAAATTATTCCATTATTATGTTTTGCGTGTACGTATGTGTAATTTGAGCACAATTCCCCATTGATTAAAAAATTATCTAATTTTTAGTTTGTTCTTAATTCTTGTGTGAAATCGTTTTCTAGTACTTGCAAATTTTGTGAAAGAGTAGTATTACGAATTAAATCAAATTTTATATATATATATATTAATAAAATTGTTTTATGTATATATTAATAAAATTTTATATATATTCAGTCAAATAAATATTCATGTAAAAGTTTATTTAGATCCACTTATTCATTCAACAGATATTTACCTAAAACTGCAACAAAATATGGTCATTTACTCTGCATAATCCATTATAAGCCAAATTATTCATCGTTTTGTTCTTTGTAGCTGTTTTATGACCAACATTTTTTGTTGAAATTAGGGAAAATCCCAAGCGGCCTACAGTTTTTAAATTTCGATCTAACTTTTATTTAGTATTGCAATCAAAATATCATTAAGGTTTGAGAGCCTCACAGGCTTATAAATATTAGATACTATGTATATACCATTAAACGTGATAGCAAAAATAATGAAGCTATTAATGTTCTTGTTAATTTATAACATTTTTTAATACTCTGTCCCTTTAAAATTTTAATATGGAACATCGAGAGTGTTATAAAGGTTTATTCGTGCCATTTATACACTTGCGTCATAGATATAAAAATTCGCAAGTCACCCCGACAAAATTGTGCATACCATTTATATACGTGCGCACTCCTCTCTCTCTCTCTCTCTCTCTCTCTTTCTCTCTATGAGACCGATTAGCGTTTTTTTTTTCTTTATATTAAAATACAATCTCTCTGTCCTTCATCGATTGTTTGCTCAACAAACTCGACTAAATATATTGGCAAGTATATCCCTATCTCTCTAAAAATATTATAAAAGGTAGCCTTTGAAGACACAGTTTTTCACATAGGTCGGACATGATATCGATTTCCCATTACATTCCGCGGATGTGTAGCGTATACATATCTGATATCGCACATGATATTACGGTACAGGGTGTTTATGAATCGCACAGGCTAACTTTCAGTGTGTTCGTGAGTGAAATAGACGATTTTCTTTCGCAATTTTCTGCTGCAAGTCTCTCGTTAGTCACAAGTAGGAAGTGCTCTTTGCTCGAAAAGTTTTTATGTGCTAACCGACCTCGGATTATAAGCCGCCATTTATGAGTTTTGAGTAGAAAATATCCGTCTATCGTGTAAAGGAGTTAAGAACAGGTGACTTTATTTTCACAATGATACGTTGCGCATTGCACGCAAAGCTCAAGATTGGCATGCAACCGAGAATTCGTAGGTAAATTGAATCCCATGATTTTGGATGTTGTCTATCTGCTCACTAGAAAAAGCACGAATACGCGATAGGAAAGCCGTACGAAAGCTTTATTCCAGCGTACGGAGAATGCATTTTTCCCTCGGTTCTCTCTGGCATAGCAATGAAAATTCGAGAATCAATATTCACCGTGTGTCATCACAATGTACTCCAGTGTCGTTCCCGTTGCTCGATCTATTTTATTTGTTCTCTGCATATGCTGTAATCGTGCGTCGGTTCTGGTACACAAAACCGGGAAACGACGGAGATAATTTCGTTGCACGTTGGCGTAACAACTTGGGTAACTGGAAATGCGCGAGAGAACCATATAAAGCAATTAAAGCAATGGATGTAATTTTATAGTATATACTGTCGAATCATTCGAGAGAGATAAAACCTTTTATTTTTATTATTCGTTACAGAATTGAACTCAAATTTGTTCTTCTATGAGCTTGATTCGGAAGCGATAACAAGAAACAGCGAGAAAAACTTTTTTCATTTGACAAGTTGAGAAGAGAAAGAGAGAGGAGAGAAAGAGAGAAAGAGAGAGATTAATCGATATTTATTAGGCGCTCTGAAACGATGTCTCCTCAAGCGCACACTAATGCAAAAAACTGCATTCATAATAAAACAAAATATAGAACTATGAAAAATAATAATTGATTATACAAAAAGAAAAAGAACAGAAGAATGAGAGAGAAAGAGAGGGAAAAAGGAAAATTGATATTTGTAAAATGAATCTTATTTTAAGAATTCTGATAATGTTGCTGATTTCTCGCGTTATACTTCTTTACAGCTTCAGAATGTATAGAACGTGGAGAACCAAAAGCAAATAAAATAAAAATAGAATAAACGACCGCCCTCTCCCTCGCGACCAGAATATAACTAGAATTCCTTAGCAGAAAGAACAGAAAGTAATACGACAATTGATTGCCGCGTTATAATAGCGTAATGCTAATCGCATGCATCATCTAGTTAGACGGTACGTTGCCAGTCGCGCTTTTACAGAGTGTCATTCACACAGTTAAACGAAACAATAGCAGCCGCCTCGTGTTGGATGCAACAGTCGATCCATTTAATGGCTCTGTTCCATTTTAACATGCAACGTCGTCGCGCTAAAAGATGGGAATACCGAATGCCATCGACTCGCTATATTTTACTTATTGCATTTCTCAAAGTCACTCTTACCTTTTCTCACCTTCTTATATTTTGTCAAATTTTTGACGCAATAACAATGAGCGATTCTAGTTACTTATGAGTGTTTTATTTAATGTATGTTTACTACGACATTAATGTTAAAATAATAATATTGTAAAAGATCGTTTTGTTAATATCGTTTGAATGGAATATTTTAATTTATTAATTTATATATTTTTAAACACTTTTATGCATCTTGTTTATTTCAAACATTTATTATCAAATAAATTAACGATTATATTTATTTAATAAATCTAAAGTCTATAGAATAGAAAACAAAGTATAAGAAGCGTAGATTATTTCAGTCTTAAAACAATAGGCATTCAGATAGACCAGTTAAATTTTATCATAAAGGGACATTAATAAATGCGTATAATAACAGAAGAATTGTTCTTCGTTGCGTTACATTTCGCGTGACAAAGGATGCAAAATATCAGTCTGTCACTTCGACCGATGGAAATCGATATTTCCGGGAAGTGTAACCCAACATGTCACAAACTTCATAATATACTCGTTTTATGTATATAAAAGTAACTTCGACTTCGCTCCACCTGCGATCAGGTCATTGAATATTGCAAATGTAACGTTGACATATGTTAATGAGTATATAGGCCTTCACGTAATTCTAAACACATTGATTTCAAAATTATATATCGTCATCCATGTTTTTCAAATCAATTTTCAGTTCTCTTATCCAATTCTACGTCCTGTCGATGTCACGTAGAATTAAAACCTCGTATTACATATTATATTAATTAAAACTTCCCACTACGAACGAAAACTTTGACCGTCGCATTTCTCTCTGTTTTGGGTGCAACATTCCCTCTCAGTTGACACGAGGATTTCACATATGCTGTGACATACATTAATCTGCTCCAGTGGACGATTTTCACCGATATCGTCGGCTCACGCAACATTCAAAATTTTCACCTCAATCGCGTGCACACTAACAGGCCCGTTCGACGTCGCTCGCGTGATTCCGCGTCGTTGCACGACATCGGCCTTTTCTTTTGTTAAGTAACGAACGACGTTCGTACGGCCGTGCCTAACGTATTCGGCCGAGCAGTCCATCAACTAACTCAGCCGCGTGCTTTACCACGTCGCATTGCCAGATTACCGTGGCCCTGCTAGGTCAAGGATGCAATTTGGCCCGGATTGGTTTACGCGAGTTTTTATCCCCTGCAAATGTACTGCTATCATATGCACACACGGCAACTATATAGACTATCTCAAACCATTGTATAGACGGGATGCGCACGGCGATGAAAGTTCGATCGTGTAAATCCACTTTGCGTAAAATGTCGATTATGATGCATACAAATGGCTGCTGTGCACGGTTTGTCTTGAAATGTCATCACGCCAAATGTATTTATGCATGCAGGCGAACTATAACAATAAATAACAGTTTATGTAACATTTTAAGTCAAATAATTTATACGAAATGTACATTCACTAGCGTTTACAATAGTTTCGAAAACACAAATTTGTAGGGGAAAAGGTGGAAAAGAGATTTGATTGACGTCTGGTACGCTTTTCGCAATGTTGAACGCGCAAGTCGCGCTTATAATCCTGAGATAGGAGGATAAATATTCTCTTCTCTTTGCTCTTTGTAATATGTTTCAAAGCATTTCTACGTCACGGAATATGTATTTTAAGAAAAGCGTATTCAACATTTAAATTCTAAATTAAGTACATCGATAAAATAAAAATTAGTCAATTTAAGAATCTTTAACAAATTTAATTATTACGCATGTTTGCAACAGGTCTCAAAGTATTTCTACATCACATATTAAGAAAAGTATTCAACCTTTAAATTTAAATTAAATATATAGATAAAATAAAGGCTGATTAATTCAAGAATTTTAAGCAAATATAATATAATTACTGTGCAAATTATGTAGGGAAGAAATAATTACAATTATAACGATTCTTTAAGAATTCGTGACGATCGTTTGACCATTCGACGTTATTAAGACAGAAAAGAACCCGAAGAAAAATCTTGTCTTGAAAAGAGGACTTCACGAGAGAAACTTTTTTTATTTCAATTTTGTCCCTGGTGAAAGTTCATTTCCTTTAGCCTTGATATTACCAACGAAGTAGGGAACACAAACGGCGACCGTTGGCTGTATAAGACGCGCCGCGTGATGTTATTACCCCTCGATAATGAGCAGTCCCAGAGGTAGCGGCAACTTGGAGAAGCTGCTTGGAATTCAAGAGGGCCATTCTCCGCCAAATGACGAATCGCTTATCTAAACGCGTTTACAACGACAAACCTCTCATTCCCGTGGCCTTTCGCAAGGTGCAAGCGCAGTCTCGCAAATCTAATCAGACGTTCTTGAATTTACGCTAAATAGTCTGTCGTTATCTCGCAAGTTTTGATTACGACGACCGATGTGCACTAGAGGCGAATGAATAAAAAAGACTTATTCTCACTAAAACAAATAAACATAATGATATTTATTTAGCTCGTAATATATTCGTTACAATTGCGTTACAATTGCTGTATCTCAGAAAAATGAAATGATTGATCATTAATAGGAGAAAACATTGATCGATATGTGAAAACTAATTAAAGACCGAACCTTATTTGATCACAGTTGGTTGTGATACTTCTTGTGTGTAATTTTATATACATTTTCAAGTTTAGCAAACTGCGCTCCAAATTAATTTTTCGATCTCGAAACACAGTTTTAAATTAAACGATAATAATATTAAATCATAATATTAAATTGACAATCAATTTAATAATAATGATTTAACTAGCGTCTATTATGGCAATGATGCCAATTAGAACTTCCTCTCTTCGAATACTGTAAACATTTTTTTAATTTAAATAATTAATGTTATTTATGAGAAAATAAGGAGAAAAATGTTTAAATATATATTGTATATTATACAGTATACATTAATTATATATTATACAGTATACATTAATTATATATTATATATTATATATTGTATATTGTATATTATATATTATATATCATATATCATATATCATATATCATATATC